>PVJS01014407.1:8040-40525 GCA_004027185.1 Glis glis
TTTTATACTTTATTTTGAAACTGGGTCTCACGAAGTGGCGGAGGGCCTCACTAGGGAGAGAGAGAGAGAGAGAGAGAGAGAGAGAGAGAGAGAGAGAGAGAGAGAGAGAAGGAGAGAGAGAGAGAGAGAAAGAGCTGAGGCTGGCTGCGAACCCGGATCCTCCGGTCTCCGCCTCCCAAAGTACTGGGATTACAAGCGTGCACCACCATGCCTGGCCTTAAAAGTTTAGATGATAAAATACACCATTACTCTTCTAATAGAACTTTAGGATCATAGACACTTTGGATAACGTTGGCATACAGTGTTCTAGAGAGGATCTCATATTTCAAATATGATGATAAAGGGACATAGGGTTCCATTTTAAACAGTGATATACACTCAGATATATAACTGTTTCTAAGAAATATTAATAAAGACAAAAGCATGAACTGATGAAAAGTAAAATAAAAATTGTGTAAACTAGGCATTGAATATACATGCTTTGTATAATTAATGAAAATAACAGCCTTGGCCACTTGACCTTTATTGATTATTTTCATGATTGCATTATTTTATTTTTGTGGTACTAGGGATTAAACACAGGGGTGCTCTATCTCTGAGTTATACTCTAGTCCTTTTTAGTTTTTTATTTTGAAACAGGGTCTTGCTAAGGTGTTGAGGCTGGCTTTGAACCTGTGATCCTCCTGTCTCAGCCTCCCAAGTACTGAGATTAGAGGTGTGTGCCACCATGCCCAGTATGATTGCATTGTTTTTTAAGAATTATATAAGAAATTTCCATAAGTAAGATGCAAATGTGTCTCTGACTCAGTTCTCTTTGAATGGTGTTGGGGATTTCTAGAATTTCTCATAAAGGGTAAAAACAATGTTTGCTCACCAGTACACTATCTTTTATCATTCGACAGAAAATTTTAGACATCAAAATATCATTGTTCACTAGTAACCCTTTGAGAGGTGATACTTATATTTTTCCTTAGTTCATCCGATTAAGCTTGCTTGATTAAAAGGTTCAAATTAGGAAACAAGTTTTCTGAAACTTGAAAATCTCAAGTGAAATTGATAAAGAAATAAATGAAGGTGCCCGGCAAAAGACCCAGTAAAATCAGTGGCTTGCAATGTGTTAAATGTGTTTATTTGCACTTTCAAAGTTCAGATTTCCTCATACATTTTCATACTGATGGAGATAAAATGCTAAAGTCTTAAATCCCTCTATGCCATGCTGAGTTGCTAAGGGCTGTTGAGTTTTTGTTATTTCTCCTCTTGAGTTAGCTCTGATTACGCCTGCTGAGTGAAAAATTTGTATTTGCCGACAGAAATAGGAGCCACCCCACGTGCACTTGCACGCAGCAAATGCTCCAATACATCACAAAGATTTGCTCAACCCACCTTCAGAGGCCAAATCGAGCATGTTATTTTCTGTTTAGATCTGATTCTGGAGCCTATCAGTCAGGACTGTTTTCCAATCTCTGATTAAAGCAAGGCCTACAAAGCTGGAAGTGTTCACACACAGTCTCATTAGGGCGCTGGATAGAGTGACCCCGGCCTTCTAGCACAAAGCTCTGAGTGAACTTCAAATATGAGAGTGCATCAATCAAATCCAAGCAAGGCTTTTATGTCATTTTTCTACTTTGCCTTTAAAGTCCTATAGGAATGCCCTTTCCAGCTGTACAGCCAAAATGCATTCAATAGAAACAAAAAAGCAAAGACCCCCCAAGCCCCCTCCCCCTCCAAATGGGTATGGTTTTATCTCCCCCACCAAGCATTAGAGTCCTCTGTGTGTTTTAAATTATTTAGCATGTTCAACAATGCAATGGGGAATATATTCGCATCACTCAATGGCTCTGTATTAATTATTAGTGCCCATTCGAGAGGGAAGCCAATAAGGTCAAAGGCAATGAGACTGCATCATGTATGTTTTAAACAGAAGTAGAAGAGAGGTTGGGGGGAAGGAAAGCAATGTTCAAGGAGGTTTTTCATATCCTACCTTCAACCCTCACTCCCAACTTCAATTCTTGCTGTTTCCTGTTGGCTTTACCTTTAAGAAAACAAAATACACACACACACACACACACACACACACACACACACACACAATGAAGTCCTAAAGAAGCCTGAAGAATCTTGGCCGGAAAGATGATGAGTCTAAGGAAGAAGAGTGAGGCATTTAGCTCATGTTTGTTCTATATACTGCTTAGGGCACTCGAGTCATTTTAAAAAATACATCTTTAAAAGAGAAGCATAAAGCAAAACAGTATAAATTTTCCCACTAATATCATTAGAGGAAAATGCATGGGTGCAGTTAGCAGTGATTATTAAATTTAGGTACTTTCGACTCAAACATCAGGCCCAAAAGTACTATAGCACAACCAACATCAGTACAAATTAAATAAAATGAGCTTCCGAGTCCCACAAAACAAAATAATTTAAAAGAAAAAAACAAAACTTCACTACAGTGTTGATAAACTTTCCTGAATTTAACACATCTTTTCAACAACTGATTGGTTTCACTACTCAAGATAACCTGTGTGGATCCAACTAAGAAAAGCAATATATCAAAAATGTGTTCATCGCAACACGGGGCTGATATATTGTTTGTTCAAGGGAATTCCCTGTATGTGCACATTTGTTTCCATTTCTACTATTTCTAGGAAAATACTAACCACAAATAGCACTTCACCCACTCAAATATATTGCAGCATGTAAAAGAGTGAATTTAGAGAAATATATATTTTTTAAATTTAGCATGTGTTTCTTTACAGGGCTTCAGATGTTTGGAAGAATTATGCAGATTTTATAAATGAGTACTAGAGCATTATGCTACTTGATAGTGCCCCATCTGTGCTTCCCTGGTAGTGTTTGACGGGGCATCTGTGTAAATTGCTTTTTTTTCTTAATTAGTTTATTGCATAAAACTTAATGCACTACCTGATACAAACTGTTCATTTCAGTACATTTCCCCTCTGGAGCTGATGTTCATCTGTAGTTCTACTCAATCCTAAGTTCTTCCTTTGTAAATTTCTAAAATGAAATAATAAAACAATGCTTTTTCTTTCTTGATCTTGGAGGGCATTTTAGACTAAGCTTGTGTGACAATAAATATTAAGAATATACATAATAGTTTAAGTTGATCACCCCAGTATTTCTCATATTTTAACATAGTTTCACAATCAAAATATCTTCTGATACATTTTAAAGAATATTCTTAAAGTTTTTTAACAAATTTCTAGGGGAAAAATACACATAGTCATGAAATGTGTGTGACCAATTCTTTTCTCTCTAGGGTATTCTTGCCTCCATTTAAGTTGTTTAAGTTATGTCAACACATAACCAAAAATCTCATTGAAATCTTATAAGAAAAACAAAGCACATTATGAAGTTAGTGTGTCCTTTCCCTGTATTGTTTTTTGTTGTTGTTATTGTTGTTCTTTTGTTTTTGGGGTTTTTTGAACGGTGCTGAGGATTAAACCCAGGGGCATTCTACCTTTGAGCTACACCTCCAGCCCTATATTAATTTTTTTTTGAAACAAGGTCTCACTAAGTTGCAGAGGGTCTCACTAAGTTTCTGAGGCTGGTTGCTTCCTGTGTCTTATAATAGGAAAAATAACAGATAGAACATATTTTGAACTACATTTTTAAATTTTTATCCCAATATTTCTCCTTTGCAGAAGCAAATGTAAACTGAAGGAAATGGATATCCAAGACAGGGAAGAGAAATACTACAAATTTCTATAGGCAATATAGATCACTGGTGAGGGTATAGATTCTGAGTCCTACATATATGAAATGTGTAACCTTAGGATTTTTTTTGCAAATCTATTACCCAGTTTCCTTATCTTCAAAATGATCTCATTATGGTATTTACCACATAGAGTTCTTATGAGCATAAAATAAGTTTATATTTGTCAGTGCATAAAACAATATTTGACTCATAATAATTGCTCACAAAATATTAGCTATTACTTGTTAATTTTCCTGAGTATAGCTAGTTTGCTAGAACATAGGTCACATTAATTAAGTCAATATATCTAAAAGAAGTAACTTATCTTTAATTAAAACATTTTTAGTAAAATAAAATATTTAACTCAAGAAAACTTATCTTTTATATTGTGGAAGGTACATCCTTTATAAATATAGAATAAGCAAGAGGACAATTCTCTGGTGATAAATCTTATTTTATGAATCTTTGAGTTGAAGACTTGACAGTCTGTCAGTTTTGTATATAAAACTTGGTTTAGAGCTAGCTATATATTTTTTCTGCCATTATGGTCATCATATAGGTGAGATCTATAAGTTTTAATTACCATACCAGGTGGATATTTTTGCATTTAAAAATTCATATAAATTATTTGTCTACTGATGTTAAGTATTTATTTAGTGGGCACTGATCTTATAATTGACCTATAACATGATATGCTAACATTTGTGCCTAATTATCCTCTCTGGTAATTCAACTTTTTAAAAAAGAAGAATATAAAGTACAGATTTGAGCTTGAGTTTGAATTTACTTTACCTAAAAATTTGGGAAGTCTGTCAATAAGGTGTACTCTTGTTCATCTGAAAAACTCAATGCAAATAAACCAGCCAGAAAGTAGAAGTTGGAAGAATATTTCAATATCTGAAAATCAAAATCAAAATGTCAACTGCTCTGACTTGGAGCAAATTGAGTTATGAACTAAACCCTCGCACTGTATAAATGTTTAAGAACTTGGTAAGCTTCAAGAGTGTTCTTAAATTCACATATGATATTCTGTCCAATAGTATAAAAAGTTTAAAAGTTGCTCTGTAGGATAAAAATACTTATATGCATCTTGCCTCAAGGTTTAAAATAGAAATGGTTCTAAAAGTTGCTTAATCCCTGAGAGGAAAAAGGAGAATATCAAGTTGACATCAGTCATAAAAACTATCGACAAGAGTATTTTGCAGTCATATTTTGTCTTTCCTAGGTGGAAGATGATACTTAATAAAATCTTGGTTGAGAAGCAATAGTAATTTTTCACAATAAGTTTACCAGATACTTCAAATTTTGCCCTCTGCATTTTGTCTTCTGAGTATGTTCACCTTAACAAAGATTGTAAAATGAAAATAGCACACATACACGTCTATCTGAAATATTAAAATCAAATAAAACATTTCTAAAGTTTTCAAGCCTAGTTTGAGGAAGGATAAGTGATGAGGAATTTTATGAAAATCCAACCTACATGTGACTCCCCAGCCACTGAAAATTCTTAGTGGCATGTCAGACTATTATTCAGTTGTCCCTTGATATAATAAAAACAATTATTAATCACATACATTTGCTTGGAATAGCACATTGTGCTATAAAAGCTGATTGAAGATGTCTGGATTCCATCCTTATAAGAGAATCATTACAAACAAATACTATTTTGGTAAAGTTGGACCAGCTTAATTTTTCTGGACTTTATTCCATCTAATAGGTTAGACATTCAAGCTCCTCAGTAAATATGTTAAAGGTAATATCCTCTTCCTTAGGAGCAAAACAAGTCATACTCAAAGCTCTGATATCATTTCTATCTATTAGCCAACCTGATTAACTTTCCTTTCTTTAATAAAAACCGCACCATCATTTAATTTTAATTTTCTTAGCAATTTTAAAGATGGGATGTCTTTTCTAAAGTAACACTCCTTAATTTTATATTTATAAAACCACATAATTTTGTGACCATCTCAGTAGTATTGCCATGAATTCTTTTGTCCAAGGGAGGGAAAGAGAGATTTGTCGTTCAAAAACAGACACTCTTACCAAGTAATTGGAACTGGTCGAATGAGAGATCAAATACACACATCGCCAGTAGCATCGACAAAACAAAAAGTATCCAGCCAAACTTAAAGAATTTCCTAAATTTGTTAATCACTAATTTTAGACCAAGTTTCTACCCACCTACCCCCACCATTATATCAGGTTGAAGAGTCTAAAAGAAGATAGACCCAGAAGAGCACTTTAAATGCTTTAATTTTTTTTAATGTGATACTGTTCTTTTTAAGGGTTCTTTCATATGTGATCAGTCAGAGATACTGACTTTTGTGAGTTAACACAAAAGTGAAATAGCACTTTTAAGTGCTGTCTCTCTTTGGAGATTTAATGTGCTTTGTAATATCTCTGAGATCAGTCAGGGAGAGACAAGAAGAAAGAAATTTGATTTTGAGTCTGGACCAAAGCTCGGTGACTTGAGAGGCACCTAAACATAATGAAAAGGAAGAAGTTTCAAAGAGAAAGTTGGCAGCTATGACCAGAATCCACAGGGCCAGCAGGACTGACATCAACCAGAGGCAGATATAGAGGGGTACCCTATGATCTCTCTTGATACCGTTGACACTTCAAGACCCAGTTTCATTGGGGAACAGTCCAGTAAAAGAACATCTCCAAAGGACACAGCATGGTTGCAGTATTGAGAAAGACATGAAAATGCTGGCACCAAGGGCCTAACGCTGTCCTTTTCTCCTCCAAAGATCACATACATCTGGGGGAAGCAAAAGTCAACATCTGAGACGTGCTTTTTTCAAGTTTGACTTGAATGATATAAAGTTGGCCGTATAATAGCTAGATGCTTACCTTTGTGACCTAGGTTCAGTCTAATCTAAGAACAAGTCATTAGCCGATCCTTGGTAGTCTTCACTTTCCTCCTGGTGAATAACTTTCTACCCTACCTTTCTGGTTTTAATTTTTTTTTAAATTAAAGCAACCATCAGCTAAATATATGTGAAATATTGAAAGTCAGCCCATATTGCCCCATCTCTTTGTTTCCAATGTTTTCAATGATCTTTGGATTTATAAGGGTTCTAAAAGTTGTAATTAATGCCCAAATGGCTATATTCAGAATGCAAATTGAAACTTGATATAAACAGTATGTAAACTAAAAACAATAACACTAATAATCAGTGAATCAAGAAAATCTTACAGATACTTTAAGGTAGAATGTGTGTGTCAACAAAAAGGGTGGGTGCCCGAGTTCCATAGGCAATGACTTAGGCCTCTACTATAGTTATAAAATAAAAGAAAATAAAATATCTTGAACAGTTTATCTTAACAACATGTGAGATTGACAATTGTAGATCAAATATATTCATCATGATGATATCACCCTAAAAATGGCATCTCACCCAGGTTTTTTGGGCTAAATTACAATTGAATCATGGCTGCAGAAAGTTTTACACATTTACTTGCATGAGAATTACATTCAAAATGAAAAGAATTGAGTTACTTGTCAAAAAAACTGAAGAAAAAATTCACTTTTAGCCTAGATGTTTAGACGTGTAAGGTAAAGAGATAATGACATTTCAATTTTGCTTACACATAAGTTCATTATAAAGATCATTGATTTAGAATATATCTTCATGACATCAAATATCTGATTGATTTTATATAAGAATTAGTTAAATTTAGTGAAAAATTAGTCTTCTTTCATAGAACATTAATCGAAACTTTATATTTTAGGAGACTATGCTACCATTTGGTAGGTGGTTTCAAATATCTTTAACTGGAGCACAATTTTAAGAAACTGAAAACTTCTATACAGTAAAGTCAATATTTCTCTTTTACCATTATTTATGTATCTATTTTGTAAAATTAACTCTGGAAGAATTCTTGAGAATACCATCTTCTTTAATGCAACAAAATTTGTTTTCTTTAGTTATGAAATGAGGTAAGATGAAAAGATGTAATTTTAATTTAGAAATAAGCAGAATTTATAGGGTTTTATTACTTATTGTGAACATTCAAACAGAATTAAAACTATAAGATTAGAAATTCATCCTTTGGAAAGATATTTATTAGTATGTGGTCTTAAGTCATTTATTAATAAATGTGAAATATCAGTGATATAATTAGTAGTGAATTAAAATGATGAAAGTGGTCTCTTGTGTAACACATGTATTAAAATCAAAATAAGTCTCTACTACCTAGTGTCTCAAATCTTTCTATCCTCCTAAGCATTTCTTTTCCTCTTCAAATCCAAATAAGTATTTTATGTTTGCATTTAATACCTGGAATGAATGTAATCCTTGGCTGTATTTTAAAAATAAAGGTTCTTGCTTATCAGTATGGAATTGTCATTCCCCAAAGTCCCAAACCCTAGATATGAGTCTACAGTATCATTGGCCAACTAAAGTTCTAAAGAAAAGAAAACATGTGTAGTTAGTGTAGGGTATGTCCTTTTTATCTACTATACTTGTCTGTCAATAGCTAGTAATAGTTTTAATATTTCATAAGTCTCCTAAAAACAATGTCTGTGTTTTCTTTGTAAAAAGTTTCATAAAATTTATCTACATGCACTAACAAATGTATATTAACAGGAGGAAACATTATCCTATGATAAACATTGGGAGTAATAAATGTCTCCTTCCTATTCTTATAAGGATATCACTGCTTTCATAAATGTGTCAATATGAATTTTATGTCAATTACTTCATTTCACAATATTTATTCAGAGCCTACTACATAGCAGGTTCTCAGGGTCCAGAAATGAGGAAAACATATGAAGTTTCTCTTTTCATAGAACATTCTGGTGGGAGGAGACAGATGTTAACTATATAAACAAATGACTATAATATTTTAGGTATCGGTAAACGCTGTGGATAAAATGAAGGCAAGGCACAAAAATGTTGAGAAACGGAGGTGTTCTCAACCAGTATTAATAGTATGATCTTTCTTCAGATGTGTTTCCTCTCATGACCTGCTTGAAGCTCAGTAGGAATAATTTTGTTTTCCCTAGAATATATAGTGGAAGAAAATAACATGGGAAGTTAAGCTGAAAAAGTACTTGATATTCTATCCCTTATAAGGCCTTGTATTGAATTGTATTACAGATTATGAAAAGACATTGAGATTCCAATTCAACTAACACATATTGGATAGAAATATGGTAAGTAATTTAATTTACATGTACATTGCCCTCATTTAAATTTTGCCTAGTTATTTTCATGACTAGCCGTATATAATGATAATTGTGATTTATATTCTACAAAACATTTTGTGATCAAACAAGTTAACATTCTAGTCCTTGAATCTCTCCTATTGGTATATTGTTGAATACATCATTACAAGGCAATGAAATTATTAGAATGTTGTTAATCCATGTCCTCTCTTTAGTTTTATGGTTACTAAAACTATTGAAAAAAAATAAACATGACTTTCCTGGTTTTAAAGATGCCCAATGAAAAATATATTTTAAACCTTTGGTTACTGTTAGCTCATATTTCTAACTTTAAAATGACCCATTTTCAAGTTAAACATGATTCTCAAAATAGCATTGCCTTCCTTGATATCACAAATTAATGGTTTTATTTTTCCTTAATATATGGGGGAGTGTGACTAAAAAAAAAGTTCTGAGAATTGAATCACTTCAAATTGCCTCCAACAAAATCTACTAAGTGGAAAATGCTTAAATAGAATTCACTGTCACCAATTTCTTTTAAATGTAAGCAGTCCCCATAATTAAATGAAAAGTATAATTTTTATGATTTTTGATTACTGTTTTCTAAATACACTAGTATATTTTCATGACCTAAGTCAGTGAGCTCCTTAACTTCTCAAGAAGTTTATTAAAACAATTCTGTGAAGACTATCAGAAAAAGAAGCAAAAGTGGGAAGAACATCTGCTCTCTAAATAAAATAGGGCTAAATATTTACATGTAAGGATTTAAGTTAAAGTGGAAATATTGTAGTTGGGCATGGTGGTACAGGCCTGTAATCCTGGTACTTCTGAGACAAGAGGATGGCAGGTTCAACACCAACCTCAGGAACTTAGTGAGATCCTGTTTTACACACACACACACACACACACACACACACACACACAAAGAAAAAAAATTGGAAATGTTTTCTAAAATCTTTACCTATTACCAAATAACTGCATCATTGAGTTCCATTTCCAGTAAGTGATGGTAGCCATCAAACTTGATTGAAACTTCAGTAACAACTGCATTTAGTTCAGGATTCCATGAATGCATGGAAAGCATACTACACCTACCATCTCATTAATCCTCCTATAATCCTTAAGACCATTTTAAGCATTTTTTAAAATTTTTATTTTCTTTCTTTTTACTGTTATAGTGATTGACACATATTTTCAGTAATTTCAGATTTTGAGAATAAAATTTAAAATATTTTTGAAAGTGATACTCAAAAATACACATAGTCTCTTGTGTGTCCCCATGAAAATGGAGAACCCTCAGTGGGGCAAGGGAAGTAGTACAAGGGAAGGGAAAGGGCAAGAAAGAAGCGAATCAGTGGAATTACTCTCATGAACAATATGTACATGTGAGAATAAACCAACATCATGCTTAGTACTTCATATGGGTGAGGGGAGGCAGGAGGGACACTAAGAACTGTGTGCATGTATGTTAACATCAAATTGATATTCACTGTTATGTAAGACTCTAATGCACCAATAAAAGCATGTTATTAAAAAGTACACATAGTCAATAGCTTAGGTTGACAGAATCTTCAGCTACTTCAGTGGACATCAGAGAAGGCTTGATTCCAAACTATATTACAATACCCATTTTTCTCCATACATGGAAAAATAGATACAATTTTTCAAATGACAGTTCAAAATATACAGGAGCACAATTTAAGTTCAATGATATCTTAAGCATCAGATTTTATTATAAGAAACACCATGTTTATAGGTATGCTTGAATTGCTATCCTTCTGCCTGTTTACTGACCTTCAGTATGCCAAAGGACAGAAGGCATACCCGTAATCTTGTTTTAGAAGTCAGGGCTCACGTATCAGAAATTTTGCATATCTTGACCACATGGAATGCAGAAATTTCTAAAGTATTTATTTTTGTTTTCCAAAAACATTTACATTTAATAAAATGAGCCATATATGGTGACAGATTTTGTTTCACCCTGCAGAAATTTCTCATCTACTGTTTGAGGCCAAGAAATGAGTAGTTTCCATAATTAGTAAGAGAAATTGAATAATTGGATGATGGTTTATAAGGGATTTCTTTATTTCCATCCAAGGAGGAAACCATGTAATCTGTAAGTCCCAGTCAAGTAGGTTTACTTGATTTATTCTTTTTAAGCACACAATTATACCATCTTCATTTAATATGTCACAAAATAAATATTCAAACAGAATTTTTCATTCTCTTTCACCAGAAAAGTCACATAATTGTCTTCCATTGACTTAGAATTTTCTTTGAATAAAAAAATACTCTGTTTAATTCTAAAATAATTTGAAAACAAGATTTAAAAAACTAAAAAGTACTCCCCTGATGAATAAAAACATTTGAGATTCAATGTACACATTATAACAATGTGAAAATATAAAACTAATTTGATTCAAATTCAACTCAGAGGTACATATTTTCTTTTTAATAAATATAAAAAATGGATATTACATTAATAATATTATAACTCTACCCATTTTATTTCCACGTTTTATTGTATTGTAGTATTTTTTTCCTGGGAAAAACCTTAAAGTACTTATAATTTGATGATGAAATGAGGAACTATTCCAATTATCTTTTTTTTTTTTTTTGCGGTACCAGGGATTGAACCCAGGGGCATTCTACCTCCACGCTACACCCCCAGCCCTATTTTTTATACTTTATTTTGAAAGCTGGTCTCACGAAGTTGTGGAGGGCCTCACTAGGTAGAGAGAAAAAGAGACAGGGAGAGAGAGAGAGAGAGAGAGAGAGAGAGAGAGAGAGAGCTAGCTGAGGCTGGCCATGAACCCGGATCCTCCAGTTTACAAGCGTGCGCCACCACGCCCAGCTCCAGTTATCTTTTTTAAAATCATTCATTCATCCATCAATACAGCTGAAATTAATCAAATGTCTATTGTGCCCAAATGCTAGGGATATAGCTATTAAAAAGACAAAGTTCTGTGCTCACTTTGGCAGCACATAAACTAAAATTGGAATGATAGATTAGAATGACCCCTGTGCAAGGATTACATACAAATTCTGAAGTGTTCCATTTTTTTATGTTAAGTGAGATTAGCCAGTCTCAGAAAGTTAAGGGTTATATGTTTTCTCTCACATGTGGAAGCAAGGGAGAAATTAGGATATAAGAGGGACTCCAAATAAAGGAGGAGAAACCCAAGTGGAGTGACAAAGGGAGTCTAGGGGAGGGAGGAGGGTTGAGCGAGGGAGATTTGATGAAAGAAACACTTCTATTGACAATATGTACATATACAAAATTATCACTGCCAATCTCAATATCATGTATGGGGAAGGGGAGAGAGTGGGGTGGGATCCAGGGGGAAGCTCACCAAGTGCTATATGCATGTATGTCTCTATCACTCTGAACTTCATTATTATGTGTGATTACATGCACCAATAAAAGTATAATTTTTTTTAAAAAAAGGATGCCCAGATGTGGTGGCACATGCATATAATCCCAGTACTTGGAAAACTAAGACAGGAGGATCAAATGTTTGAGGACAGCCTCAGCATGTAACCAGATTCTCAACAACCTAGCAAGACCCTATTTCAAAATAAAAAGTAAAAAGGGTTGGGGGTGTTGCTTGGAGATAGAATGCCCCTGGTTTCAATCCCCAGTACCAAACACACACACACACACACACACACACACACACACATACATAAAGTTCTTGCCATAAAAGAACTTGCAGCCTAATTCCAAGAAGGAAATGAACCATCACTGTTACTTAATTTGAACTGAAGAATTTGTTCTAATTCAAATTTTTCTTAAGGCTTTAAATAATGTTGGGTCATATATTAACTCAATAAATTGTATTAGTTTCCTTTGTCTAGTAAATGTAAACCTGAAGAAATATTCAAATACCCATTGTCAGCTGGGTGCAGGGCCACACACCTGTATTTCCAGTCAGGAGACTGAGGCAGGAGTATTTAAGTTTGAGGCCAGCCTTTTCAGCTTAGAGAGACCCTGTTTCAAAAGAAAAACATTTCTAAAAGACCTAGGGATGCTAGGGATGTAGCTCAGTGGTAGAACACCCCTGGTTCCAATCTCCAGTACTACACACACACAAATACCCATTGTGTCTGCTACTTTTTCAACTTTTTGACCTAAGTCTGCTTATGAAAAATGATGAGATGAACTTCACCAGATTCTTTCTAGTTGATGCATCAATTTTTAAGATGTTGTTTAATTATTTAGTCTGTTCATGAGCTTTAAGAAAGGAGAATGCAAAGGGACTTGTAGAACCCTTTAGAAATCAGACAATGGCAAAAAAATTATAATGAGGAAGTCCTGTAACACCAACATTGGTAAATTGTCATAGGTACTAAATTTGTAGAAAAATCTGATCATCTTAAATTGGGTTCTGAATATCTTGAGGTACATAAAATGCAGGCAGTACTCTTTACATAGGAATTATTTAATGATCTGTGCTGTCATAAACATACTATAGTATTTGGGTTAGGGAAGTTTATTTTCTTGGAGGTACATATGTAGCTATGCATCAGTGTGTTTGTGTATATGAATATGTGCACACATATATAAGGAATAAAGTAGTTGAACTTTGGAGTCCCTGTGAATTTGAAGATTTTTCAATAGTTTTGCCCAGTCCCTACAATAAAGCCTTAGCCCTTTCTCTATGCACTATTACAAAGTTGGCAGCAATAATATGTCTGATAGTATTATAAGGTCATTCCAAGAAATATCATCTCAGAGAAGCAATAGCCTTGGGCACGCTGTTTGATCATGGTAGATAACAAGATTACAAGGGTAAGAGTGGGGCAAGGCAAAATTGGGTGTTAAGTATGAATCCATTTCTAGAAATATCCTAGCAGTTTCATGTTACAACTATAAAATTTTAAAAGTAAATTGATTAGAATATTTGTCTTATTTTTGAATGCATATTTTGTCAATTTTACAAAGTTTTCATATAACATCTCTAAATATATTTTTGTAATATTGTGTCCAATAGTATTATTCTCAATGTATTAAGAATTGACTAATACATTGAGAAAATACCACTTAGATTTGCTTTGCATCTGCTTTGCTATACAATTAGTACTTGGGGATAAAGTTTTATTTTAATGGTATTATACATAAAGAAAAGAGTATTCTGTAGCAATCCTTATGTTTAAATGTTTGCCATTAGTACTTCTATGGCTATTCTTCTGCTATTTTTGATGATGTCATGTTGACTCATGTGTAGACTTCCCTACAATTGCATAATTCAGAGATTTAATTTCACATGATAAACATTTGCATTTTAAGTAGTTGATAGTCATCACTGGCCAGCCTCTAAAGGTAAATAGCAATGATTCAGACCAAAATTTTCATTTGACGTCACCAGCCTCTGCATTTTTAGACATTCTTTCTTCATCATTGTGACACCACTTCCATCTCTAGAGGCTTAGTAGCTTCATAGTCTCATTATATACCTTCTTATATCTATTCATATAATTTTCAGAGAAACTCATTTATATCTAGTTCCGTTAACTCTCTGCCAGGTATTTACATTTTATTATGTTATTATGTTTTTAGCCAATATATTTCATTGCTGAGGATGGTATGTCCTTAGACACTAACCTAAAATCCTTCAGGAAGAAATAATTTGTGGGAAGTTATATGTACAGGAAGAAATCGTTTTCCTTAGTGCTTCAGCAAGCATCTATTTGGCATGTACTATATGCAAAGCACTAAAAATGCAACAACCATAGTATGTTCCACACTGCCCTCAGGAACATGGTCTCTCCTACCCATTCCAAATTACCCTGTTTTTTCTATTCACTGAAATGGAATTGATTTCATTGCATCTACAAATGTTAATAATCTGCTACTACACATTACAACTTTAATTTTGAAAAAGATGCTGCTCTTTTTCCCCATGGAGGCCTATCAAAACACCTGAAATGAACAACTTAGAGAAAGGGAGATTTATTTTGGCTCGAGGGTTCAAAGGTCTCAGTCCATGGCCAGCTGTCTCCATCACTTCGGGCCTGAGGTGAGAACATCATGGTGGAAGGTCACAGCAGAGGAAGTCTGCTCAGATGCTCAGCTCATGGCAACCAGAAAGCAGAGGGAAAGACAGGAAAGGGCCAGGGACAAGATGTAGTCCCCAAGGGCACACCCCAGTGACTCCTCCCTTCAATCCTGTCCCATGTGCCCACAGTTTCCACCACATCCCAGTAGTTCATTCAAATTATTATTTTTATTGGTGCATTGTAATCCCAATTAGAATGGCAATCATTAAAAACACAAATGATAAATGCTGGAGAGGATGTGGGGAAATAGGAACTCTGATACTTTGTTGGTGGGATTGCAAATTACTGCAGCCATTTTGAAGATCAGTGTGGAGGTTCCTCGGAAACATGGGAATGAATCTACCCTATGACTCAGCTATACCACTCCTGGTATCTACTGAAAGGGACTGTAACCAGACTACCATAGTTTATAGAAGCACAATTCACAATAGCCAAAATATGGAACCAGCCTAAGTGTCCATCAACAGATGAATGGATTACAAAGTTATGGGATATACACACAATGGAATTCTACTAGCCATAAAGAATAACAAAATTTTGTCATTCAAATTATTAATAGATCAGATGAATTAACACACTGATGAGGTCAGACCCTTCATGATCCAGTCACTTCCCCCAAAGCACCCCCCTCTGGACATTTCTGCATGAGGGGCCAAGTCTTCAAAACATGAGCTTTTTGGAGATATTCCAGATCCATACCTTAGCAAGGCCCATGTTCAAGACTTACCTGATTGATTAGGAATACTCAGGTTGAGTTCATTGTGAAGATGTTTTAACCATATTACTAAGTCTTTTGTTTAGGGAATGCTCTACGAAGCACCATTTCCCTATTATTTATTTATTTATTTATTTATGTATTTATGTTTTTGGTAATAGGGATTAAATCTGGGGAGGGGGGTCTATCTCTGAGCTACACCCACAACCACTTATTTATTTATTATTTTGAAACAGGGTCACTCTAAATTACTGCACACCAGCCTTAGCCTGTGATCCTCCTGTTTCAACATCCCAAGTATTGGGATTTCAGGCAGGTACCACCATACTCAGTCTGTTTTATCTCTTTTTGCTTTTAACTTAATAATTCAACTTTTAATGGGAACCTAGACCCTATGTTTATGTGTCTTAGTTCATTTCATGGTGCTATAGCAGAATATCTGAGAATGGCTAATTCATATAAAACAGAGATGTATTGTTTACTGTATGGGAGGCTGGACAGTCTAAGGTTGAGAGGCTATATCTGGTAAGAGCCTTCTTGGTGAGCCTGGTGGAAGGGCCAAAGAGAGGGAGAAATGGAATTCACAACTACAAGCTCTTTTAAATTTGGCATTAATCTGTCACAGAGGCGGATCTCTCATACCTAAACTCTTTCTGTAGGGCCCCACCTCCCAATACTTGTTGCATTAGGGATTAAATTTCCAACACATGCTTTTGGGGGGCACATTTAAGCCAGGGCACTGTATATTTTGTGTCTGGAGAGAAAAAAATAATAAAAGCAAATAACCAAGACATGTATTTATTATTTCTTTACTTGCCCTGCAGAATGAAGATGATTTGTTGAAAAGAGAACCATGAATGAAGATATCTGCCTCCTATATCATACTCTGGGTACCATTGAAACTATCCCATCCCCCCCAGGAAATCTGCATAGAATTAAGGGAGCTAATATTCTCTGGACTAAGAGATTCTTTGTTCCTCAAATAGTTCTAACTCTGAACTCTTCTGAGTTGTCTGCCTCTCTTTGAAAGCACCTTTTCCCTGCACCTACCCCTCCAGGGTATGTATGCTGAGGTGGGTCTTCATTACTTCCTACAGAAACATAATGTTCTCTGTTCCTCTTCTCTGCTCCAAAGTGAAGTAGTTTTTTTATATGCCTCCTCTCATTGTGGGATACGAAATGTGTTAACTTCCCTTAACTTAGTAGCTGATCCACTATGTAAATATTTTCCAAAAACCTTGATGGCATCATGAGGGAATTATCACAAGTCCATTAAGTAATAAAGTCTAAAAGTTGCTTCCCAAACAGGTTCCAGTGTCGCACTCCCTGAGGGAGAAGTGTGCTGATGTGGGCTTGGGGAAAATCAAAGGACAAAGAAGACTGGTGCTCACTGCTCACGTCCAATGCAGTGAGAAGCTGCATGACCCAGTGTCGCCCTGTCATCCAGTAGAGAGAGTAGAAGAGAGGGAGAGTAAATAGGGCCCTTCGAGGGGTCTAATCAGATGGTTCTGACACAAACTCAAAAACCCCATGTTCCTGTAAGTCACAGGGACACCTGGAAGATTCCTGTGGGCCCAGAAAAAAAGCAAAAACACTGCAGTGTCTTGTGAATCCAAGAGGTTCAAATGAATCCAAAGAGGCTGTGAGAGAAAGGTGAATCTTAAGATAGGGCAAATAGTTCATAGGAGAAGGATACTAAATAGGAACACCCTGGTTCCAAAAGCCAAAGTCAACCAGTAAATAATGCATCTGCCCATGCCCGTTTAGGGAGAGCAATGGGAGTGGACAAGACACCCACTCACACCCTAAAACCTTGCCACTATACCCCAGAAATATACATGAAACACAGGGATGGGGGGGCATCTCTTAATGGCTGACATTATCTCCCAAATGAGGGCTTAAAGCAGAACTTAAGTTCAATTATAGAAAATTAAAATATTACATTTCTTACACAACTGTAATTAAGGACTGAGATTCATTCCTGCTACAACACTGTCATTCTTTACTAAATGATAACTTCTGCTAACTGAATAGATGGAGAACTGTATTACAGAGAGGGATTTTCCCAAAAGATATATTCAAATGATATGCTCACAACTTGGTATAGAAAGGCTGCCATTTAATTATGTATTGAGTCTTTGTTTTCAGAATCCCACATAACTATGAGGAATAACTGTTTAATCAGACACCATATCTTCAACTATCGTCTGTTCATAAAAATTGGATTAGAAAAGAATCCTTGTTATTTTTATGAATTTATATTCCTCGTCATTATTTTGCATCAGTATCACTGGTACCAAAATGATGAGATGAAATATACAATTCGGACCCACAAAAATAGCCAACTCTTTCCTGGGGTAAAAGGTAAAATTCCTTCTTTGATTTCCTTTCCATCTACAAATACCATTTCCCAGGTAAGACCTTAACCCAGGTCTTAAGTCACTTTGAATAACTGTTTGGACATTAGGGAAAGAATATCTTCTTTTAATAAGAAATTATATGGTGTTATGCATTCAAAATAGTAAGAATTGTAACCTCTCGTGAAAAAGTGCACAGTGCACGGTGCATGTATAGGAAATCTGTCCCTTCTTTCTCTCTCTCTCTCTCTCTCTCTCTCTCTCTATATATATATATATATATATACTCTCTATATACTCTATATATGGAAATACTTTCTATACATTCTCTCTCTATATATATATAAACTCACATATATTTACATATATATCTCTCTCTACACACATGTGTGCACACACACACATATATATAGAGAGAGAATATATAGAAAGTATTTCCATTACTTTCACGTGTGTGTGTGTGTGTGTGTGTGTGTGTGTGTGTGTGTAAGTAATGGAAATTTACATTGCATGAGTTAAAAATAAAAATAAAAACAGGTTTGCACTAAACCAAAATGAATTTATAAAAAGGATTCCACCTACTTGTCCACACTGGAAATTTTGTTAATAGAGAATAAAGCCTTTAATTGTTCAATATGACATAAGGCTTAACATACAAATGCACAATGCACCTCCTGGAAAAAGTTGAAATAGATAATATCGGAATTTTGTTCAGAGCCAGTTATAATTTTAATAAAATTAATGACAGGGAGACTGAAAACAATGGATTCCCAAAGGTAAATTCTAAGGGGAGAGGATGAGGGATGCAGATTGGAGTTATGTCACAAACAGAGAAGGCAGTGTTGCCTTGGATAAGTGCATAATTAGTCTCATTAGTCAGCTATGCTGTGACTAGAATGTCTTGGTCCATTTTCTGTTACTATAACAGAATACCTGAGATTGAGTAATTTATAAGGGAAAGGAGTTTACTTGGATCATGCTTCTGGAGGCTGGAAATCCAAGATTAGGTAGCCACATCTGGCAAAGGCCTCATGATGCATCATTACATGCCCACAAAACACAAACGCAACTGAGTATGTGTGGAAGAGAGAAAACATGAGGGGTGGCTATGCTTTATAACAACTCACTCTCCCAGTTACTAATCCATCCTCACAAGAACTGTGTTAATCCCTCTTAATGCTCTATCACCTCTAAAAGCTCCCACCACCATGCAAACTGTTCAATGGGGACCAAATTTTGACAGTTTCAGGCAGAATGAACCATATTGAAACCATAGCACACAGTGACTATCAAATAGTTCTTGACACTCTACATTTACAACCGTATTTCTTTTTTTTCAACATTATTTATTGTGTCTCTACTATCTTTCAGGCATTCAGGATAAAATAGTGAAGAAAATGGATAAACTCTCTCTGTCCTCAAAGAACTTACAATCTGAACAATAAGTAAAAAAGCAAAAAAATATTTTGTCACAGTTAATAGAGCTTCAGAGGTAAATAAAGCAAGGAAAGACAGGTAAGGGAAATCTAGAATATTGATGGATTTCTCATTTTAATTTGGGCACTGGTGGAATGTATAGAAAGGCAAGTAAAGGCTGGGCATGGTGGTGCACGCTTATAACCCCAGTACTTGGGAGGCTGAGACAGGAGGATCACAGGTTCATGGCCAACCTCAGCAACTTAGTGAGACCCTGTTTCAAAATAAAAGAATAAAATAGGGCTGGGAGTGTAGCTCAGAAATAGAATGCCCATGAGTTCCATCCCCAGTATTACAAAATGAATGAATGAATTAATTAATGAGTTTAAAATTTTAAAAAAAGAAAGGTGGGTAAAGGCCTGAAAGAGATGAGGGAGCAAACCATGCAAGTTTGCTGGGGAAGGAAGAGCATATTGAAATGTCTGAAAAGCCTGATGCTGAAATGAGTTTCACTGTAGCTGTAATGTTGGTCTCCCTGTTACATATAGTGCCAATGAACACTGGGATCTGTAACCCTGTTCTTATAAGTATATATCTATAGCTATACACACATATGAACATACATGCACATAATACATATATGCATGTGTATGTATATCCTTATATAGAATTATATGTTTGTATTTATTTTATGAATTTTATTTATAAGGAAACAAAAATCTTCATCATGACAAACATTTCAATTTATCTTTTCAATCAGACAGGAATTGGCCATAATATATTTTACTAGAAAATATTCTTCTTTTCTCTCTATAATATCATTCAAAGCAGAGTTATAAAGCTTATTAGAATTCTTTTAACTCAGGGAGTAGCTTGAAGACAAAAGTGAGAACACCTATTTTTGTCATTATTTTTTAAAATAAACTCCCTAATTTAATAGTTAATGGCCTAACAAATTTTAAAATTAGGAATTATCTTGACTTTTTAGCTTATTTTTATTTCTGTTCTTCAGATGGAAATTATGATAATTCTGCAAGATCTTCCCACCTTAAAGAAGAAGTATGTTTATGAAATTCAAAGAATGTTGTCAACCCCAGTGGAGTCAGATTTGCCCAGATTAGCAACTCTGTCTGTCTTCATAAAGTCAGTCTATCTGTTACACTTCACCTTATGCTCTACAGAAGGGCTACATGTAATATTAAGGGGTTTTTGCAGAAAAACATGCAGCTTAAAAAAGAAAATACAAGCCCCTCTGTAACAAATCAATGTATTCCAATGTGTTCCTCAGTAGCTGTGGTTTAACTATGGTTTGGAGGTTTCATGAAAGAGAGAGGAAATGAAGGCAAGAGGAGTAGGAAAGAAAATAAAAAAATGATACTGCCTAGCTACAAGCTGCAGAGGGAAATTAATATTCAAAAGGTTAAGGTGTCTGTGAAATGTATGTAATGAGTAACACTCATAGTTTGTTACTATAGGTTCATTGCCTCTAATGTTGAGGACGGCACATGGATAATTTACGATTCCCATTGTCCCCTCTGCAGGGATTAATTCTGAATTATTTATGTACCTATATACGCACAGAACTGAAACATTTTAGTTAAAGTCAGCCACTCACTCATAGTCTTGAAATTATGCAGCCCTTGTTGCTAAAAATGATGTTAGCCTCTTGTGATTTAAGTCATAACATTTTATTTTCAGTCCCACTGAGAGAGAAGGCATACAGGAGGGAGAAAAAGATATATTTTTCTAGGATAAATCTCAGAATGCATTTTTTAAGGATGTAAATAGATAATGGTAATTTTGTTGAGTCAAATTATTGTTGTAGATAGCATGTAAATAAACCTTTATTTTATTCACGATTTGTGATTTTGTGTTGGCACGAACTAAGACTTGTTTTTATCTGGGTATCTTGACATAAGAAGCTTCTGCATTTCAATAAAGTGAATTCCACCTACTTACTAATTAATCAAAGAACAAAATTTTGTCTTTGGAAAATTGTTCTAATCCATTCAGATTTTACACCAAACCATTTTATGTAGTCAACTGAATTCAGAAACAGTACTATTTCCCTTAAACTCTAGTGATTACTCACCACTATTAAATGCTCTTCTGACTATAACAGAATTAATGAAAAATGCAGGTATTGCACACTTCTCTTAAAAATAGAAAGTGTTCTGGACTGACAATGTGTTTTGATAGGTGTTAACCTTATCAGCATAAGAGTATCTTACTGATTTGGTAAACTGGATTTTAAAATTTTGGGGAGGGTATTTTGGGTGTAAATTAGAGGTTCACATCTGAGTCAAATTTCTTTGAGTGAAAAATTCCAAACATCCCATACACAATCTCTTTAAGAAAAAAAATCTGAATGGAAAAAAAGAAAGTCTCCAAGCAACTGACCCCTGGTCTAAGGAATTCAGATTATCCATTCTCTTCTGATCTTAGAATTTATGTTTCCCTAATAATTAAAGTGCATCTTGAGTAGACTCAATGTCACATGGAGTATTGAGTATGAAAATAGTGAAGGAATTAGAAATATTCAAAGAGCAAAAGAAAAAAAATATATATATATACATATAGACGTATGCACACATATAAGACATCAATTTCTCTCTTAGCTCCCACCCCATACAATTCGGCAATTGCTAATAAATTAGGAGGAGGGGCATATTGATGTACTGCTTGACTATAACACAAAGAAGTGTAGTTAGCAAAAAGCTGCAGTGGGTAATGAACAGTATTTTAACTCGGCAGTTTAACCTCCGTGTCTGTCAGCTGTGACCTTTTACCAACCCCAATGAGAGTCTGATTTCTCACTTTCGCTACTCACTGCTGGATGAGTGAATGTAGAATTTGACAGCGAGAGGTTTTACATGAAAAGGAAAGGTACTTAAAAAGCATGTTTTGTGATGATAGGCTACATTTATTCACTGTTCATTACACTGGGTGCAGCAGCAGCAGCGTTGGTGGATTGATTGGGTGTGAGCAGCCTGTCTGCTATGGAAGTGAAGAGGCGTTATTGACCTGCATGGGAGCTGGAGTGACCTCTAGATGACCCTCCTTTCACCTGAAATTGACCTTGAAAACAACCTAGGGTTCACTCCCATTTAAATAGGAGGGGAATTCTCCTAACAGCATGTGAATTATTAGAATTGATATATTGAGCATTTCCTCCCACCCACCCATCCCCATTTTTTTTAACTTTTACAGAGGTACATGCTTGTAGGGGGTAAGGAGAGTGCTGGCTTTTAAATTTCCAGACCCTGCAGCTGCTCTACTTGGTGTTTGTACAGATTTATGGAGGGGGGCAACCAGACTTTGGACTGCTTGATGTAAAATTTTCCCATTCATCATTATTGATTAGAGTCCACACTCTATGACAGAGCCCAAACCGTACTATGACAATTGCTATTTCAGTTGTTATGGGCCATAATGGGCCATAGGGATGATTTAAAGGAGCACAATAGCTATCTGTAATTACACATGAATAATCCATGAATTCTACACCACAGTGCTTATGATCAGACCCTAACAACCCAGGCTTGAGACATTTATTCTTGTTCTCTCATTGGCACCTGTGCCAAAAGTTGCCAATTTATGAAAATTTAAACACAACAAGCCTACTTTCTTCTCATGGTCAAAGTTAAGTCTTAATTCTTGGTTAAAAATGAATCACACACTTAAAATTGATAGAATATTGCACTTTTTTTTACACGTAATTTCATCAGTAGTTGAACTTACTCCTTGCTAGAAAACAATACTCATTATTATTTCATCTATTAGCAGTAAGAAAATATTTTGGATTTTTTATAATTGCTGATAGAACCAGAAGGAAGTAGAACATTGATTATTATCATTATCATTTTTTAAACCAACATTTTGCT
Organism: Glis glis; assembly: GCA_004027185.1. Classification (NCBI taxonomy): domain Eukaryota; kingdom Metazoa; phylum Chordata; class Mammalia; order Rodentia; family Gliridae; genus Glis; species Glis glis. Next base: position 31,361 of record PVJS01014407.1, read on the forward strand.
TTAAGTCTTTATTCACTTACTTGGCCAAGAAGTTAGAAAGAAAATAAGTCAACACCATAGATTAGGTCCAATGGTACGATGGAGATTTCCTAGGTTATGTAAAAGGTTTAATAACCGTTGAAACTAATAGACTAACCTAGCGATTCATATGGTGTGCCTTGACAGGAAATTATTCTCTAATTTTGTGTCAAATGGGGAAGTGGAAAAGCTGTTTTCCCACTGAGCTTATGCATATGGGGAGCCCCTGAGGTTCAGAGTTCTGGCACAAACACACCTCATAAAAGATCACATTAGTGATCACTCAAGAAATCCCCATATCAATAACACATCTTGGAATGTCTTAATAATTTTAATATTTTTAGAAATGCCCAATTTTTGCCTGTGTTACTTCTAGAAGACTCTAACACTTACAAATCCCAAAGTGGGATACCTATGCAGTTTCACAAGCTTGTTTCTTTTAGCTCTTATAATTTGTGTAACCAACTGATAGATGTACTCCACTCTGCGATTTTGACCATCTATGAAGTAATTTTTGGTAGCATTTGTTGGTCTCTCTAGTACATATTCCAGAAAAGTGTCCCTTCTGCCTGGTTTATGACATTTCGCTAGTTCAGCCTGTTTGTGGCATAATAGTGTTGTTTAACTCAGATGTATTTTTCATACTGTTCAAATATTTACATGCAAGAATACAGGCTTATTAGCAATCTGGTGAAGCATTTGTAAATCTGGATCAAAAATTTGACAGGATATTTATTGCATTGACTTGACCTATTTTCTATCTAAAGCTCTGCTCCATAATATTTGTTTCATTTTATGTTAATCCTGTGCATAGAAGGTAGTAACGAGGATATTTGTACATAATAATACTCTGGCATCCACACAGGAGGATTCTACTAATCTGACTTCATACCCCACTTCCCCTAGCGTGTGAGGTGCTTACACCTGTGACTTTTGCAAATCCTTGAGGCCCTTAACTTAACCAATGCATGTTATCTATTACATCTTACTTTCCTCCCCTCCATTACATTGATGAACCTCTGCAAGGGTCCTCAGCAGGTTAGAGAACTTGCAAATTGCAATTATTCTAATTTAGGATTACCGCATGCTTTTTTAATCCTTGGGAACATTTTTCCCCTAGAAATCACTCTAATATCAAAGTATGTTTGGGATATCCTACTAAATGAGCTTTACTACAAGATTGAAATATAAAAAATTTAAAGTAATTAATATAAAATTAAATGAAAGAAGTTTTTCTCCAAATCATGTAAATATTTTTTCAAATATTATTTCCTCTTAACTGATCACATTCGTCTGTACATCTAACAAACACAAAGCAGAGACGTGTTTTCTTCAACAGCAAATTTTTTACATAATACCACAAAAATAAAGGCTTGTAATTGGTATGACATTAGAAACCCATGTACTTATCTAGTCAGCCTGCATCTCATCTTTGTTCCTACCTCTCTATAAAGGATAAGGCAGTTTTGCCCAAAGGAAGAAATAAAAGGGAATCCTCGTTAAAAGGTACATTAACGAAAAAAAGAACAGCTTTATTGGGGCATGTGCAGAAAGGGATGTTTGAGTAGTAAATGATAATTTACTTTTGAGGTATATTAAAAAGGTTTAATCTTACTGATCATGAGTTAAATTGGATGTTTTAATCAGTTAGCGAATGCCAAAAATAATTATGCCAGAGCGCTTAGTCTGCAGAACATGTACACAAAGCATATAAATCCTTTGCTTCCCCAGGGATTTCTCAGAATAACACACAACTAAAAGACAAAAGCGATATCAAACTCATATAAATTAACATTGCAAATGATCTGAAAAATACAATAAATAACATGATCCCATCACTTTGAAAATGCAGCACAGGGAAGGGTGTCCAACACAAATATATGCATTAATCTCCTGTATCCTTCCTAAACTTCTTCAGTAAACTTTTCTGCCATTTATTTCTACAGTTCAACTCAAGGTCATTCTTTTCAGTGAGAGCACTGGGCTGGGTGACCAAGCATAGAAATCTGTGTTCCTTTTAGAAATGAATGTGAAAAATAGGATTATTTTCCTAATGAGCTTTTACTAAGCAAGGAAAATAAAGAAGTTGGACTGAAGCACCTCGAGCATCCTTTGAAGTTCTAAAAATTCTATGATTTTAAGATTAATATTTACCAAAATTCAAAGTAGTTTAGTGAGATGAAAACTAGTATAGTACATGGACCAATGTTTTAAAACTATCAGCATGAATACCTCTTTCACAAATATCTTTTGAAAATGTAGTTCTTTATAAAAAATATATTCTTTAAAATGTATACTTTTGAAATCAGCTTTAAAAATAATATTTTGTTGACTGTGACTAATTCCTGAAATTTTGATTCTATCCAAACAAAAGAGAAAAAGTAATAGATTAGAAAGATGAATTAAAAAGCTGTGGGTAGATAAAATTATTCCAGGTCTTGTATAATGAGTTTGGAACTGAATTATTTCTACAAGGCTGAGATAGACCATGAGCCTTTTTACATTTGGGTGAAAAATATAAATAATATGTATAATTTTGAGTTAAATTTGCCATATCCCCCTTAAGTACTAATTTAGATTTCTGTTTGATATATCTATGTAAATAAAGTACCCTTGATGGTTTGATGCCATTATAATAATAACATTTATAAATACTATCCCCAGCCTTTCTATCGTCAATAATTGACAACTTTTAAAGTGTCATTAATAATAAAATCTGTTCATATATTACTTTCAGTCATATATTACTTTCAGTCACTGATTTACATTATTTTTTCAGGTGTGAAGAATGATTGAAGTTCAGGTAGGCACAAACAAAAATGATTTCTAAAATGTATGCTTTTCTTTCACTAGTAGAATTTGCTCTGGAATATATATCTGTGTTCAAGTTTGATGTAAAAGCTTATGGTTTTCTGGAGGTTGGTGATCATTGAAAACTAAAAGAAGAGTAAGCTGCGGGTAAGTGAATCATCAGTTACACATCAGATGCTTTTCCCATCGTGTAACTTAATTGGTTTACACTGATTTCATATTGGAGTATTTAGGGATGACATGGGGGCTTTTCTGCAGATCTGAACAGCTGCTTGATTTGTTAATGAACAAGATGATCAGTAGCCAATTGCTCACAGCTGAAAACTGCATGCCCCTGGTTAGTCCACTGGAGAAGGAATTTTTCAAATGTAGCTTTTGTGTTTGACACTCTTGCCTATTGGGTGATTTAGGTAAATCTGCCTGTCCCTTTGGTAACTTAGTTTTATTATGTGCATATTAGAACTACCACATACACATGTTTACACTCTGTAACAGATTTAAGGGTACAGTAGAACTACTACTCTTACATATGTAGGAGCAAATGTGTTGCCATTATCATGGACTTGTGAGTTACTCAAAGACCCCTTTGAGAAACTTACCAAGAGTACAGATACATACCCACAAGTGTGTAGTAGGTGTGCACACACACACACACACACACACACACACACTTTTGCAAATATTATGAAAGTGTTTATATGCTTTGATTAAGAGCTCCTGCAACAGAAATAAATTTCCTTTAGTAGTCATAAGAATGCTAAGGTAAAGAGAAAAGAGTCTTATGGCCAATCATCTGTGAAAGGCCCAGTTAGGTACTATGTTAAATATCTTGCTACAAAGAGCAAACCCATGTCACATGGACATAAGAAACATATTCTTGCTAAAGGATGCTACATATTCATTTGCATTGCTTCTTCTAGAATCAGGATCATTGGAATACCTTTTTGTACTTATTTGCAGGCTATGTTACTTCATTGAAAGTGAAGTTTTATTTTTCTAAATTTTCAACATAATTTCAATGATTAGGTAAATAATGGATATGCATGTATATTGTTCCAATATTAATTCTGAAAATGAGATTTATAAATGAGTTCAATGCTCTTGAGCCTGTTATTCATTATCCTCTCCTATTTTCCTGTTTCCCTAAATATTATCTGGTACAGGATAGGTGCTTCAGATGACTGGACCATCACACACTTTGGTGTTAAACAGAGGATATATACAGAATAACCAATTACTGAAATAACAAAAGAGATATTCCACTGAGTTCTGAAAAAGAAATGATAGTTTCAGAGAATACATTTGAATTTAAATAATATTTAAGTTTTATTTTATTTGTGTGTGTGTGAGTGTGTGTGTGTGTGTGAGTGTGTGTGTGTGTGTGTGTGTGTGTGTGTGTGTGTGGCATTGAGATTGAACCCAGGAGCATTCTACTTCTGAACTACACCCCCAGCCCTAATTTATTTTTTATTTTTAAACATAGTCTCACTAAGTTGTGGAAGGCCTCACTAAGTCTCTGAGGCTGGCCATGAACCTTAGAGCCTCCTGTCACTGCCTCCCAAGTACTGGGATGACAGGTGTGTACCATGATGCCTGGCTATAAAATTTAGTTTTTAATTGGGTTTTATTTTGATATGTTATTACTAATGAACACATTATAATTATCATACCCTTTCTAAGGGGTATTATCCTGGTTTACATAAGTAAAAGTTATATTTGATTTCTTTATATTCAAACAGAAATCGAAAAAAGTACAATAAAACCACCTCCACGAATGGCCAAGTATTATAATCATTCCCTTGCAAGTACCATCAATTCTCTTGCCTTCTTTTGATTCTGGTTAAATCCAAATCCCTTCCTACTTTGCCCCCACCCCATACTACTGAATCTGGCTAGAGGAAAATATTGCATTGTGCTGCTGGTCTCCTTTATATTCATGTTCATAGCCTGCAGTGGTCTTTAACGATGTCGCATGATCCTTAATGACCTCTCTAGTACATTCACACTTCCACTCTCCTAGACAAGTATTTCACCTCTTCTCACTTCTCAACCTCAACGCTCTCCGTATCTTCACCCACTGATGATGACGCTTTATACTTTTCACTGAAAAATACAGAAACAATCAGAGAAGAACCTCCCAGAGTCCACCCTCCACATTTACCAATCATGTGCTCACATACTCTGCCTTCCTGCCTGATGCCATTTCCAACTTTCAAGTGCTTTTTTAAGTCAGTCTGACTTTTGCATAGGTTCCCATCCTTCCCCTCTTTTCAGGGACAAGGAGCCAAGAATCCCCCCCTCACTTTCTCCTATAACATCACTTATCCAAATATTGCTAAATACAGTTATGTCTTGCAGCTTAAGACAAGCTTTTTTTTTTCATCTTATTGTTCCCTTTTCTACAAAACTCCTCACCAGTCTGTTCTGTTCTTCATCCAGTTCCTCTTCCCTCATTCATTATTAAACTCACTATAGTCTCAAGTGCTCCCATCACCACCACTGTCACCAAATATTTCTCTTTGTCCACAGTTCCCTGATTCTAAGTCCAGTGCTTCATACCCAGTCCCTGTCCATCAACACCTTTGACTACTCCCTCCCTCTACTTTGATGCAGTCTCTTCCCTGGTCAGGCTCTGGGTGTTCCTCCTTCCTCACAGATGCTTCCTTCTCTGTCACCTTCACTGAGTCTTCTACCTTTCTGAGGCCTGTGATTTGGTTGTTCCTCAAATTCATTCTGTGGTCTCCTTGCTATGCTCTCTTCCTCGTGATCTCATGTAATTCCATGGCATTCAATGGCATCAGTGTGCTTACAACTCTCAATGCATATCCCTAGCTTAAAGAGCTCTCCTAAACTGATGGCCTGACTTAGCCACGTAAAGGTCCACTGGACAAATTCAATATATTTCCAGATCTGATCTCCCGTAAACCTGCTCTATCTCAAGCCTTTTACTCCCAATGGATGACAATTTTAGCCTTCAGTTATTCAGGCCCAAAGCCAGGTTTAATTCATCTGAAAATCCCATCAGCTTTACCTTAAAATATGCAGAATCTAACTTGCTCTTACGACTTCTAGCTGTTACTGTCCTGGTCAGAGTCACAATATTCTCCAACCATCATTGCCATACTCTGCCTGGTTCCAACTCTTCTCCCTTACAATCCATTCTTACTATAGCAACCAGAGTGACCATATAAAATGTAACTGTGATCATGCAACACCACTGTCAAAGCTCAGCAGTGACATTGCTTTTAACTTAGCACACTTGTCATCCCAGTACTTGGGAGGCTGAGACTGGAGGATCCGGGTTGGCAGCCAGCCTCAGCTACTTAGGTTGGCCTTTGCAACATAGTGAGACCCTGTTTCAAATTAAAGAATAAAATAGGGCTAGGAGTGTAGCTCAGAGGTAGAATGCCCCTGGGTTCCATCCCCATTACTGCAAAAAAAAGAAATATATTTTATTTAGTACTATTAACTATATATATGCAAAAATTAAAAATAAATATTGTAAAGTAAAAACAGGAATTAAAAATATGTATGTTTAATATATTTTTATTTTATTTTATTTTGTGTGTGTGGTACTGGGGATTGAGCCTAGGGGCATTCTACCTCTGAGCTACACCCCCAGCCCTATTTTATTTTTTTATTTTGGAACAGGATCTTGCTAAGTTGCTGACATTCTCACTAAGTTGCTGAGACTGGTTTCAAACCTGCGATCATCCTGTCTCAGCCTCCCAAGTACTGGGATTACAGGTGTGCACCACCATGCCCATCTTAATGTCTTTTTTAAAGAGTTCTTATTAAATGTTTTCAAAACTGTGTGGTTTAGTTTGCAATCCTTAATTTTAAACCCAAACATTTCAGTTTAGTTAAATAATCCAATTGACTCAGTACTTTAAATACTTATTAAATACTGTCACTATGATAGTAGAACCTAGTTTCAAAGAATTCATATGCAAGAAGCAGAGAGGTGGACAATTGTCTACTATAGAAAAATATACTATAATTTGTGCTGCAACAAGAGTTATGCACAGGATATTTTGAAAGCACGGACATTAGTGGCAAGGGTAGGTCTGACTTACTGTACTGAAATCAGAGATGCTAAGTAGAAGTTTATATGTTGATTGGTGAGATCAGTCAATTCTACAGGTCTATGGCTCCAGGGGATTCTTGCCTGATGACACTGAATGACCTGTGAGAAAAGACTGGTTGACATTTGAGAGAGTCTCCAATACAACTGACAGGTCTCTCCCCAGTCATTCCAATATGGAGCCAAACACTCAATAAGCTCTAGAGAGAGACTCCGAGTTTCCAATTAGATGTTTATACTTTACTGTTAAATAGATATGGGGAAGCAAGTTCTTCCAGATATTTGAGGAGCATCTCTTATGGGAAAGCCAGAAATTAAAGAGCCAGAGAAAGGAGAGATGACTTTTTTTAATGAAAAATAGAGAGTGGTATGTAAAGCCAGGCATAATTTTAAGGAATGGTGGCTCCTTGTGTTTATGAAGATAAGAGAGGATCAGCAATGTCATTCAATCAATTGGTGAGTTACTATCAATTATATGCTTGCCACAAATTCAGTGCAGTTGTGAGCCATGTGGTAGAGTTGGGATTTTAGCAAGTTGAGTCTGAATTCCCAAAGTGATATTTAAATTCTAAGAAATTGGTGACTTTCTATGCATAAATCTTGGGCCCAACAGAGTAGTAAAGGCTGGGAATCATCACTATATAGCTTGTACCTAGATCAGCCTAATCAAACAGAAAAATCTATAGATTAGAAAATGCCCCTCAGAGAAAAACTGAGAAAAAGCAACAAAAACACACAAATCATGTTTGAAGACACTAGAAAACTGATGAAGCAGGATGTGGTGGTGCATGCCTGTAATCCCAGTACTTGAGAGGCTGAGACAGGAGGATCGCAGGTTTGAGGCATCAGAAATTTAGTGAGACTCTCAGCAAGTTAGTGAGACCCCATTTCCAAATAAAAAATAAAAAGGGGTAGGGGTGTAGCTCAGAGGTAGAATGCACCTGGGTTCAATCCCCATACCTAAATAAATAAACAAATAAAAAAATCTGATAAAGGACCAAGAACTGGAGGGTCTAAGCCTCCAGAGAAGGAAGAATCTTTGAGTGAGCCGATGTTTGTGAGTGATTTTACCATAGGTTATTTGCAAATTTTAGGTTTGGACAGGAATGTGAGAATTGGGGTTTTAAATACCATAGGAAACAGAAAAATGTAAGGCAGTTTTGATGAAACTTGAAAGGGAGGCTTAAGTCTATGACTAGGTGTTTACCTCAAAGAAATGACTAAGTTCTGGAAATGTATAGAGCAGGCTTAAAACCTAAAGCACATAAGCCGGGCGTGGTGGCGCACGCTTGTAATCCCAGCACTTTGGGAAGCAGAGACCGGAGGATCCGGGTTCGTGGCTAGCCTCAGCTCTCTCTCTGTCTTTCTGTCTCTCTGTCTCTCTCTCTCTCTCTCTCTCTACTTAGTGAGGCCCTCCGCAACTTTGTGAGACCCGGTTTCAAAATAAAGTATAAAAAATAGGGCCGGGGGTGTAGCGTGGAGGTAGAACGCCCCTGGGTTCAATCCCCGGTACCGCAAAAAAAAAAAAAAACCATAAAGCAAAAAATTTCTGAAAAGTAGATTGAGATTTTCACCAAGGTCAATAAGTAAAAATTGGTATATGAGACCTTTGTAAAGAATGGTGGGACCCCAAAGATCACACCATCCACATGGTTGAAAACTCTAAGGTCTAGAACAAACCAGGGATAGGCTCAGCCATTCCAGGGCTAAGTGGTACCAGGAACATAACAATGACCTGGATGATGCCAGTTGTACAGGCATGTTTTCTTTGCACAAATTCATCAAAATATACATTCAAAACAAACAAACAAGAAACCTTTTCTGTATGTATCTTATACATGACTGGAAGTTTATATTATTGAAAAATGGGCACAGTTGAGAATTGAGTCCTGTTCAAAAGGTGGATGGAAAATAGTAGTTAACTAAGAATCAGTTAGACAAGTAGAATTAGATCCATTGGGATTGTCTATCTGAAACATAATTCTCAAAACCCTAACAAACAAATGCAATAATAATAATTATTATTAAATAGTCTTAGGGAATTTTAATTGGTTTACATTTTTTAAACCTCATGAAATTCTAACTTTGGGATATTAACAATGCTTTAACTAAAAGTGGTAAAGAGGGCTGAGGATGTTGGTTAATGGTAGAGCACTTGCTTAATATGTGGAAAACCTGGTATAGAGCTACTGCATCACAAGGGAAAAGAAAAAAGAGAGAGAGAGAGAGAGAGAGAGAGAGAGAGAGAGAGA
>PVJS01014408.1:0-40428 GCA_004027185.1 Glis glis
GGAGAGGGAGAGGGAGAGGAGGGAGAGGAAAGAGGCATGGCAGTGAGAAATTACTGACTACAGATCATTTCTGGGGCAATTCTCTCCTGAGATCTGATGGATTCTCAGGACTTGGGCTGCACATGAGACCCCGTAACTCTTCTAATTTTTTTTCCAGATAAGTTACTTTAATGGAACTCTGTGACTTACAACCTTACAGTCTTCTTAGACAGATGAAAACCAAGAATCATGCATGATATTACTATAAAAATTACTTATTTCATTGGCATTTTCTGAGTATTTATAAGAAGCATTAGCTCTGAGATGGGTTTAATCAAGAGGATTGATACCAAGAAATGATTGTATTGGTGCTATTATGTTTTGTTGATTACTAACCAGAAAAACAAAGTGTTCTTAAAAGGGGCAACAACAATTCTTTGTCCCTGAATGCATGGCCCTAAGAATCTAACTGGAAGGCAGAAGATGGCCATAGAAATTTCATGGCCAAGTCATAGAACAAAAACTACAAAAATCCTGAGGAAATGAAGAATAATTTCACCCTAAAAAAGGACTGTGTAAAGAAAAGTTAAGGCTCTAAACTTTGGGTTTAAGTTTATACAGTTCATTAAATATACCTTTATGTGCACTTGATAAACATTCAAGTTTTTATTTAACATTGTTAAAATAATTTTCATGTATATATTTTTCATTTTACATATTCATTAGCAAGTGCTAACAGTGTAGTTACATAAAACTAAAAAGTTATGTATTCCACAAAAATCCTTGGCATTTGATTTATCCTCATAACATTCAAAGAAAATCCAAGGCACATTTCTTTTTTTGTGGGGGAGAGGAGTATAGATCCTTTTATGTAGCAAAGAAGACTACATAAGTCATTTTATCTCCCAAAGCCCCAACAAATTTATAAAGTCAAAAGCAAGCTGCTTTGGTACTGAATTTACTTTTAAATTATATATACACAAATCTTCAGTTCTACTTTTTAAGATCTAGAAGATGAAAAACTAAAGTATACATAAGTACATCCATTGACAGACTGATAACATAATCTAAACCAGAGAGTAAACTAAATCAACTTGATCCTGCCACACATACCCAAGTACATTTTTTCCCACTGAAAATTTAATGAAATTTGAGGATAGAATTGGAGCTGAATTTTTTATGGAGGGTGTTTCTGAGCCATGGAAATGATTCCATAGTGTATATGTCTAAGTCTGCTTCAGGATGAAGATACAGATTTATAATTGATAAATATATAATTGATCCCTTCCTGACTGTTACTTTCTAAGATAATGCAATGAAATCTGTAACAGCAGTATAGACTTTCTCACTACCCTTTCTCTGGTGTTAAGGACTATTGAGACAGAAGTAAGCAATGGAGGAGAGAAAAATTTACATAAATTTTGTGCATGTATGTGTATTTACAGAAGGATGGATGGAAGAATTGAAGAATTAAATCTACCCTAGAAATAGAGGATCCCAGAAATCACAGGTTTGTGAGAGATTGAATTTAGAAAACTCAAACATATTTTCCTTAAAGTTCTAGAATTCTAATACTGTTGGAAGTGCCCAGGGTGGTAAAGGGCTTGTTTTAATCCATTCACATGTTTTTGGTACTATATTCAGTGTCCAAAGACACACACACACAAATCGGCTCTCTGAATAAGTTTACCTGTAAATGCACACATCTGTTGTCATGTAAGCTAGCCTTGCAGATATAGCTCCGGACTTTGTAAGGTTCAAGAATGAAATAGAAGAAAATTAGTTTTTCCAACAATGTGTCTCATACAGTGATCAACATGTTGCCTTTATCTATGAGATGCTGTTGAACTGTGTTTAGTCTAATTAGTCATTAGAGTAATGTATTGTCAAGAATTAAAATATGAGATCAATGGGTACAAAACACACACAATGAGAAAGCCAATTCTTCGTTTAGCAAGCCCTACTGTCTTCCCACCCTATCTCATTGTCATACTTCACGTTCCAGGGGTAGGGTGGCCATTTCTCTCCAAAACACAATCATCTACCTACACAATGCAAACAATGCAAAGAGACGACACCAAGCTCACTCCTTCAGACTGGAGTTCAGGAATGGGTTAATTCCATAGCTTCTTGTGGGGTAGGATAGATAAATATAAATGATGCAGGGAGGTTGGATAAAACACTTATGTTAGTCAGGATTTTCATACTGCAACAAATACCTGAGATAAATCAACTTAAAAAGAGGAAAGGTCTATTGGGTTCATAGTTTCAGAGGTTTCAGTCCATGGTGGCTTGGCCCCATTGCCTTTGGGCGTCTGGTGAGACCAAACATGGTGTGGAGTATATGGTGGAGCAAGAGGTTCTCCGCATGACAGGTGGGAAGCAAAGAGAGGGAAAGGAAGACATCAGGGTCCCAATATCCCCATCTAGGGCACACCCCCTGGGAACCTAACTTTCTCCCACTAGGCTCCATCTCTAAAGTCTCCACCACCTCCCATTAGTGCTGTGGTATGGAAACCTAGCCTTTAACATTGGCCTTTTGTGGACATTTCAAATACAAACTCTAGCAGTATCTTTGGTTGTGTTTCTATCACATCCTTGAGATATGTGCATTCTTGGTGCTTTGTTTACTCCTCTACAAAATATATGCATTATTGGTAAAACCCCCTACTTGGAACCTGAGACAGATAGGAGAATAACCCACACACCCACTCACCCACTCACCCACCCCTTCCACGCCACCTGCTGGTGAGCCCCTGGGGGATGTCATGCACCATGAGAGGGGAGCAGCAAGTTTCTTCAGCCCATGGCCCATCCCAGTAGAGTTGACAAGTCTCAGAATCAAGTGAGATGATTTTCTTCTACCCCAAAAAATAAGCAGAAATGTTCCACAAACACATCTTCTCCAGGCAAGCTCATAGCAAATTTTACCTTGTTCTAGAAGGAAAACGGTCCTGTCCCAATAGCCTTGAAAAGTGGGACCTTCCTCTAGCCTGGAAGACTCATGCTATCTATGAAGATTTCCTGCAAGGGGGCTGACTTTCCCACTTAGACCAGGAGGCAAATTTTATATAGTTTCCATCACCCTGGAGCTTTCTTGGCAAGCATTAAAGCTGGTGTCTTTAGTCATGTTTAAAATTTTTCTAAGACTTCATTTAGAAGTCAGCCTCTTTTCTCTTCAGATACTATTCAAGGCCAAATCATAATCTGTAGTTCAACATTTCTCCCACATGCAATTTTAGATTTTCTTGTTTGAAGCAAGGACTTATTTTATTTTCTTTAGTACCTCTCTTGTTCTTGCTGTTCAGATTCTTCCTGAAGCTGTTCGCTTTGTGATGTCTCAATGTAACACTGGGGAAACGAGATTGATGCCACAAACAGAAAAGTATGGAGATGAGTCTCTTTTTAGGGATGGATTTACAAGGGGTAGGAGTTGGAGACGCTTGAAACAAGGAAATAAAGGATGACAAACATTGACATAAACGTCCATAGTAAATTAACAGTAAAGAAGGTATAAAGAGGATAAATAGAGATGAGATGAAGGATAGCAGGTTCCAAATCATCCTTGAAAGGTTTCAGAGGAGCGATCACAGATTACTCAAATCAATATGGGATGCTATGATGATTGTAGGTTTTGAGAAAATGCTAATATTCTGGTGGCATGCTCTCAGGGCCTAGGGATGGTTCTCTGATTTCCACAATGAGTAGCAATCCAAGGAATTTGCTGAACTGTCAGGATGTCTACAGCCCCTTCCCCACCCAGCAGAAGCCTCCTGGACAGCCTCCACTGGGGTCAGTATCTGTGTCACTAATTCTTAAAAGTCACATAAATCAAGGAGTTACTAAAAGTACTAAAACACCCTTTGAACAAACTTTCAAGTCTTAAATATGCAAATATGCATTTATCCACAAATCTTATGTTTTAGAACTAGTATGTGGTGTGTGTGTGTGTGTGTGTGTGTGTGTGTGTGTGTGTTAGGAATTAAACTCAGGACTACTCTACCATTGAGCTATACCCCCTCCCCCAGCCCTTGTTATTTTATTTTGAAACAGGGCCTGGCTAAGTTGTTGAGACTGGCCTCAAACTTCCAGTCCTCCTGCCTCAGCTTCCCTCTCCCCCAGTCGCTGGGATTACAGTCACCACTCTGAGTAAGATCTTTGAATATGGTTGTCATTCTTTGTTTACCTTGCATTAGCCACACCCATAATGTCTCGATTTTGATGATCCATCTGGGGTCTTAGGTGAAGTAAAACATACGAAGACACCTGCAGAGCAATTTTAGCATAGAATCGTTTCAGATTGTCGTAAGCTTTCCCTGCTTTTGGCATCGCCTTGTCCACTCCACAGCAGCCATATCCAGTTTTTCAAAAGCATTCAACCGAGTTTTCACAGAAACAACCCTTTCAGCACGTTCATTTTTCTTAGGGATTGCATAATATTTTATTATTACTATAGTTTGGATCTAGAATGCCCCCGAAGGCCTATGTATTGTTGGGGACTTTGTCCCCAACCCATAGTGCTTTTGGGAGGTGGTGGAGCCTTTAGGGGTGAAACCTGGTGGGAGATTTTAGGTAACTGAGGTGTGTGTGTCCTGGAAAAGGACTGTGGCACTGTGGTCTCTTTCTCGCTTTTGTTCCCAGCCATGAGCTGAACAGGCTTCCTCTACCACGTGCTTCCACCATGATGGGCTACCTCGTCACAGGCCCAGACCATGCACTGAACCCTCTAAAACTGGGAGCCGGATTAAACCTTTCCAAGTGTTGGGGGATCTGATGGAGTACAGGTCAGCGGCCTGCACACACTCTCCTCCCGCCCAAGCAGCCAGATATCATCCGGTGTAGCTGCGAACGAAGACACATCCCGCGCGGCAGTGGATGAGCACACATCCGGGGTATCCGCATTTGTGTAATGTACAACTAGGCAAAACACAATGCGCATGCGCACGTCACGCTGACGGGACATGCACCATACAAGCGTGCGCACGGCCACGCTATGGACACACCACGCATGCGCACGTCCACGCCAAGGCCGTATCGCGCATGCGCACATCCACGCTGACGTGGACATGCGCCATTTGGTCTTGTACCCTATATAAGGGATGGGCCAAGCATAAAGTTGCTGTTCGTTCTTTTCTGAATGGCAGCTCTTCATACGTTCTTCATTCTGGGGACCTCGCCGCCTGCAACCCCAGCTGGCCCCTGACAACTATTTTTAAGTTGATTACCTCAGGTGTTTGGTTCTAGAAACAGAAAGCTGATTATATTGCACAAATATAATAATGGGTATAACGAACACTCAGGTCTGAGATCAGGCGAGACTCAGCAGTTGGGTGCATCCCAGGGGCCTGGAACTTCCCTGTGCGTAAGCTCTGTTTGCTTTAGAAGGCGGCTGGGTCTGTGTTTGTGTTGCTGTAGCAAAGTACCTGAGGTTGGGTGGTTTAGGAGGAAAAGAAGCTCTCTGGACTCAGTTCTATCCAAGATGGGGCGGCTGCGTCTCCTCGGCTTCTAAGGAGGGTCTCATGCCGAGTCGTTTGATGAGAAGCAGAAAGAGGAAGCAGAAGCATGTGAAAGCACATGTACAAGAGAGACCGGAGGAGGTGCCAGGCTCGCTTTGTAACACCCACTCTGGAAGGAACTAATCCAGTACTGTGAGTTCTGACTCATTCCCTTGACGCCTAGTCCAGTCTCCAGAAAACTAACCCAGTCTCTTTAGAAAATGTAAAGCATTCATGAGGGCCGTGTTCCCATGACCCAGTCACCCCCCGGGGGCCCCACTTTCTGACACTACCGCACTGGGGTATTAAACCTCAACATGAGTTTTGATGGGCATGAGCCATATTCAGACTCAAGCAGGAGGCAGCCAGGGGGATGTGTTACTCTCCGGCTCCAGCACATGAAGGTTGGGAACAAGCACCGCTACTGTACCAAGAAAGCCGCACTGGGGCGGGCACCTGCACAGCTCTGTGCACCGAGGCAGACATGAGGAGCGTCCAAAGATGGCACACGGTGCAAAAGAAATGGAAAGGGCAGCAGATAACGAGGATGATAGCAGGCACCCAGAGAAGCAAGGGGACTGTCACAAAGCAGCAGGATATGCAAGAATCTGAGCAACGGATTTTTTTTGGGGGGTATGCAATTTTAAAGGTTATTTGGATTTGAAACCAAAGTACTACAATTTAGTACTGTGAGTTTTAGCACAAAGATCCAACAGGTTAGTAGCACAGTCACTTCTAAATTAACTCTAAATTTCTTTGCTTATTTTTCGTGGAAGAGCACTGTTGTTGAGTGAGTGCTCACAATTTTCCACACACTCATTAAATAACATAGCTGGAGCCTGGCATGGTGGCACACGCCTGTAATCCCAGTATTTGGGAGACTGAGACAGGAGGATTGCAGGTGCGAGATCAGCCTCAGCAACTTAGCAAGGCCCTCTCAATTTAGTGAGACCCTGTTTCAAAAAATAATAATATGGCTGGGGGTGTAACTCAGAGGTAGAATGCCCCAGGGTTAAATCCCCAACACCACAAATAATAATAAGAATAATTAATAATAACATAACAAGGCTGAAGGCAATGGAGAAGATGGGTGTAGCCCTGCTCCATGCTCGCTCAGCCCTGGAAGACAGACACATCTCACTCATAGACCTCTAAAGAGGAGTGCATGATACTAAGTGTGTGAAAACATTTTGTTCTTCTCCCTCACCATGTGTCAAACTTGTATAGAGTCAGAGTGCCAAAATAGGTAGCTACTATGTGAGGCCATATGCCTCTTGAAGAGGCTCCAGCTCACTTGCTTTTGGAATCACCAAGTGCACCTTATAGATTCCTTTTCCACTGTGAATCCTGAACAAGAACTTATAAAACTGAATTTAGAAATTGTCTGATGCTAAGACTGTGCTCCTTACAACATTTTCCCCACACATTTTTATGCTTCTAATGCTTCTTAATTATTGTATGAGGATGATTGATGTGAAATAAGGAATTGTTTGCAACCAAAGACTAACAGCTTATATGTATGTCATTTTTTTTCCACAAATAACCTAAAGTACCTAGAAACATAAAGCTAGAGAATGGGGCGTGTTCTGTGACATCTCATAAGTCTCTGCAGATAAACATTCCTTCTTCTATTTAACTTACCTCTTTCTTCATAGGACTAGTTTATTCACTAGTATCCCAAACAGGAGTAACAGAGGAAACAGACTAAAGTAAAACTCAAGTCCATCCATTTTCTTCTTACTAAATATACATAAATGTTTCTAAATCCAACCTTGTCCTAATGTCAACATCATATCCAAATCTCATCCCTTCTCAGCACTCCAACTATTTCCTTTTTTAGTGATTCAAGCCGTGATATCCATGGGGGCTTGGTTCCAGGACCCCCACCCCCAAGATGCCAAAATACTTGAGTGCACAAGTCCTTTATATAAAATTGTATACTCTTTGCACATAATATAGACACTTCTTCCTATACTGGGGATTGAACCCAGGGGCATTCTAGCTCTGAACTGTACCACCAGCCCTTTTTATATTTTACTTTGAAATAGGGTCTTGCTAAGTTGCTGAGGCTGGCCTTGAACCTTCGATCTTCCTATCTCAGACTCCCAAGTACTGGGACTCTAGGTGTGCTCTGGTGAGCCCAGCTCTCCTGTATACATTAAATAATCTCTACATGACTTATATACCTAAGACAATGGAAATGCTATGTAGAGGTGTCATATTGTTTAGGGAGAAATGACAATAAATGTTTAGCACAGATGGAATTTTAAAAAATATTTTCTACCTGCAGTTGATTGAATGTATTGATATGGAACCCACAGATACGAGGGCCACCTGTATTCACCCAGTGGCCTTAGCTAATGATTCAAGAGGCGTAGTCGTGAAGAGCTGGGGAAGGCACTAGGGGAGAGCAGACTCCACCAAGTGGGGACCAGGCTCTGCCCTTGGACTGCCGCCTTCTACTCTGGATCCCCTCCCTCACTCCAGAGGACCAAGGCTCATCTTCCTTCTCTGGTTCCTGTTGACAGTTTATGGTCACTTTCTCAGCCTGCAAAGTCTCCTCTCCAATTCACTCTCTATAGTGTGGCAAGATGTATGATCCTGAACCACTTATCTAAAATAGTGCCTCTCCTTAAGAACCCTGAAATGGCCCCAAACTGCGCCCAAGGCAAGGGCTGTAATATGGCCTCCCCCCTTATCTCTCATCACCTTCCCTGTACCACTCCCCCCCACTGGCCCTCCCTCCATTCACCTGGGCCATTCACACTCCTCTCCAACTTGTTGCCCTTTGTTCTTCTCTATCATACTATTCCCTCTTCTAGGAAGGATGCTCTCTCTCTCTCTCTCCCCTGCCCTTCCTCCCTCTGTTCCACCTCAGCTACCCAGCTCAAATGTCACCATGTCATCTCTTCATTGAAGAATTTTATTAACTCTCCAAGGAAAAATTAACTGCTTTGTCCTCTGTGGGCCTCCACAGCATTTCATCCACAATGACCAACAGAACTCTTGTCAGGTAGAATGGAGAGTCTCTCCTCTCATCAAGAATGAACTTGTCTCCGGTCACATGTCTGTGCCCACCCAAAACTGTGACATACATGTGACATACATCCATGAGGTATAGGGCCCACGATGCTCTTGTAAACTGCAGTATCCTCAGAAGCTACCACTGTCCCTGGAACATTATAATCAACAAAAAATATATTTGTGGAATGTGTGCTAGTGCATGGTGGAGTGGATGTATGTATGGATATATGGATTGATGGGTGAGTGGAGGGAGGGAAAGAGAAAGGAATGGAGGAAGGGAGGGAGGGTGCTACAGAGAAATGGATGGAAGGAGGTATATACAGAGGAAGGGAAGGAGGAAGAGTTGCTATAAGCCCATTTGTGTGTGTGTGTGTGTGTGTGTGTGTGTGTGTGTGTGTGTGTGTGTAATTGGGAATTTAACTCAGGGGCATTCAATCTCTGAACTACACCCTTAGCCCTATTTTTTATTTTTGAAACAGGGTCTCACTAAGTTGCAGAGGGGCTCGCTAAATTGCAGAGGCTGGCCATGAATCTGTGATCTTCTTGTCTCAGTCTCCCAAGAACTGGGATTACAGGCACACACCATGCCCGGTGTCTAAGCTTCTCTATTTCTTAAAACATGTAGCAGATGATGCTGGGGTTGATTGTGTTTAACTGCAAAAAAATGTTTTGCAGCAGTGAACAAAAAACAAAGTATTTGGTAATTGGATGTGACCTGTACTCTGCCCTAATTTCCAGGTGAACTATTGCTCTCCACTGGGCAGCCAAGCATTTAGATTCAGCCGGCAGTCCTACTGAGCCCCTCCTCCCCGTCCCCCCTCAGACATAATACCTTGGCTTCACCCCCATTTCCTTAAGTGAGAAACCATGTGATTGGCCGGTCTTACATTCAGCTTGGCTTCTCATTGGCAGCTTGCAGTTTCCAGGGGCGACAGCACAGCGTGGGACGAGGGGACAGCCTGCCTTTCCCCTTCCCGTAAATTCTTGCTTAATGGTTTCCAATAGCATTTTTTTCCTCCAGTGATTATTCTATTACTCTTTCCTAAATACAGTTTTCCACAACTGAATTGAAAATACTTGTTTTTTCAATGGACAAATGATAGCCAAGACATGCCACCTGTTACAGCCTAAACAGTAAGGTGTTAGAAGAATGCGCTGCACTGTCTTCTGGAGTTTTTTTTTTTTTCTGACTTGCTCTCCACGCTGCCGTCAGAGCCCCCTGGCCTGCCTCTGCTGGCTTTTGCTCTCAACCTTCTGCAAAAGTGTTACCAGCTTCGCATCCATTAGGGTCCTACCAGGAAGGAGCAAGGAGTAGCTGAACTGGGAAGCCAGGCCTGACCTTGGGATGTTGTCCGACCTCTCCAAGTCTCTCTCAACTTCCACGTGTGAAAAAAATGTAGGCAGTAAACCTCAGGCCACCTCGGTGCCTGGGGGATTGGACAGGAGGGTGCATGGGGGGAAGTACCCAGAAAGCAGGGACTCAAGAAACGAGAGGTGAGTCTGGAGCTGAACTGTTCAACCTGCTCCTAATCACCCCGAACTGTCCACAGAACACTCCCCTTGGCTGAAAGTAGCATCGGAACCGGAAAGCACACAGCAGGCATCCATTAATTACGACATTGATTTGTCAGCCCACTGTCTGGCCCTCCAGCCATTATTTGACAAAAACAGAAAGGTTCAAAAACAAGCCAGCCCATGCCTCAGAGACCAAGAACGGGGTGGTGTCTGAGCTCCTGAACTATCCATCAAGTATCCTACTCTGTACAGACGTAGCATGCTCCCACAGGAATTACTAATTAAAAAAACTCGAAGTTCAATAAAAGCACTTAACAGAGAAACTTCACAGGTATAATGGTTTCCATCCAGGAAGCATCTCAGCACCTTGATCATCCATCAGTGAGCCTCATGCCTGTCACTGCGATAATCAATCACCGCTGTACTAAAGACGCCGCCATCGCCATCATCAATAAACATGCAGTAGGCATCTACTGAAGCCATCGCACCCCTAAGAGGAACTACTACATTTTGATGGGAGAAGGAGATATTTTTAAAGCCCTGATAATATTAAACCAAAAGTAATGTAACATTCATTGTGGAGCCTGGCACCAACTGCCTCATGTTTGCAGAAAGGAAGCCACGAATCTATGAGACATCTGGAGAAACCCAGGACAGTGAGTAACCTAGCCAACACTGGGGTCCGCTCCTCCCGGTCAGAACGAAACCCCCAAGGGAGGAAACCTGGGAAATGGCACGCTAGCTTTGCAGAGGTGCAGAGACCTCGGCAAACCACACCAGGATAATGCCGCTCTCCAGATGGAGCAAATGGATCCATTCTGCTCCAGGCGCCTCACTCGGATCCCCTCAAGCATTCTTTGAGAACAACCACACTTTCCAAGTCCAGAATCCGTACAAACCCATGGGCGACCGCAGTGGTTCCAGTAGGAGGGTATGGTTTCCGATTCTTCCTCCAACTTGACAGCCCCCATGTTCCTTCTGTGTGCAGGTCGAGGTGTCGCTCCTGAAAACAGCTGTGAGGCCAAATAGTAACATTTGTATAAATCAAAAAGATGGAGAAAACCTCAGATGAGTGAAGAAGGCCACCTAACTGAGGGAGATGAGAGGGGGGGAAAGGGAAACACCCTAATGCACATGATGTGCATACACAAATATATCAAAGTCAACTACTATGCTGAGCACAAGAAGGAGGGAAGGGGGAGGGAATGGGGGGAGGGCTAATTGACCAATGTGTGCATGTATACTTCTGCCACCCTGAAACCCATCAAGATGTATGATTACAATGCACCAATAAAAAATAAAATAAATTAAACTTAAAAATATTTGGAAATGAAAAAAATATGTATTTTACTTCATCTAGGCTGGTAGCTAACTCTTCCTGACTTGGGCTATCAAAATGGCACCAGAGACAACCCACAGAGGTTCCAGGGTTACCGACGCTCAATATTGTGAGAGTCATAGAACAAAATGAGCAGCACAGAAGCAACTGGAGTCAAGCCAGCCTCAACCTACCCATCTCATGCCGTCATTACCCAAAGGCTTGCTGTTTCAGGAGCACGTACAATGCCCAGGGAACATGGGGTCCCCCGACTGACAGCGGGGAGCAAATGTTCTCGGGCGAATCTCATGCTCATAGAAACACTGCGTGAACCATCTTTTATTTCAAATCCAAGATTATTTCAATGAGATAGAAGCATTCTAATAGCTGCTTTTCCATGCTCAAGCTAAACAGATCAACTTATTGTAGATCTTACCATGCATTTTGGTCAGCTTTTTTGCAACTTAAAAGAAGAAAGGCTTATTTTAGGGCTCACGATTGCAGAGGTAAGCCAGCCTGCAGCAGGAACTGCTCGGTGGCAGGACTTTAGGGCATGGCGGAAGAGGAAAAGCCACCCTCAGCTCATGGCGGTGGGAAGCAGAGAGAGAGGGGAAGTGGCCAGGACCACGGTCCCCAGGGATCCACCCCTGCACCCATATCCTGCCTTCCAACCTGGCCACACTGTCTAACACGTGAGCTTCTCTGGAGGACGTTTTATACACAAACCATGACGCCATGTTTTTCTGAAACTCCTCAAAGTTCAGTCAGCACAAAGGGTCATAAACTGGTTTTCTTTAAAAAAAAATCTGATGGATGAAATGTATTTATTTGCTACCATGACTGATCTAGCTTTGAAATATGGAAATGCCATTATATTTTCAATTATTTACATAGTCCTCGTTTTGGAAAAATGAATAAATCTCCTAGTTTCATACCCCTGAACTGTAGTTCACAGTGATTCGCGGATGTGCCCTGCTCTCCCACCTCATTGCATGAATTGGCGGTTTGCTGAGGCTCCTTCTGTGACCTACAGTTTCTAGGAATCCGGCCCATGTGCTACAGCTTTGGTGTCCACAGCTCTGTTCTAGTAGCTGGTGGGACCAGAATTGCCTCAAAAATTATGGAAAACATGAAGTGCAGGGTAGCCGGAAGGATAAGGGACCATCATGACCTCTAATTCCTGATGTCTGTGACCCATCAATACTGTAGAAGGCCGCTTTGCAGAAAGTAGAATAATCTGGTGCTAGTTGCTAATAACCCTAATAACTCTAGGAGTGAATGACACTAGGCAGAGAGAAAACACATACTTCTTGAATGCAAAAAATGATTAAAACTTACTACATGTTCTTTTGCATTTGGTATGGGTTTACAGCTGCACTGCACTCTTCCATATGATGGCTGCTAGCCACCATGTGCCTCTTGCATGTGATTACTTGAAATTAAGATGGGCTATGAATATAAAATGCACACTACATTTCAAATAGGACAAAAATAATTT
Source organism: Glis glis (assembly GCA_004027185.1). Taxonomy (NCBI): domain Eukaryota; kingdom Metazoa; phylum Chordata; class Mammalia; order Rodentia; family Gliridae; genus Glis; species Glis glis. The sequence goes on from PVJS01014408.1 coordinate 12,830, forward strand.
AAAATGCCCCATTAACATTGTTTTATATGGAATGCATGTTGAAATAATATCTTGAATATACTGCATTACACTAAATATATTATTATAATTAATTTTTCCTGTTTCTTTTTTGCTTCTTCTAATGTGCTATAGAAAATTTTAAATTATATATGTGAGTTGCATTATATTTCTATTGAAGAGTGCTAGTCTGAATGGTTCATCTCCTCAGAAAAGAAAAAAAGGGACAAGATTCACATATATATCATGAATATCTCTGAGTTCCATGGTATCAGGAAAAGAAATGAGCATATTACTAAGTGCATAATAGTTAATAATTGCTATTTGAGAATATCAATTTGTGTGTGCACGTGTGTGTGTGTGTGTGTGTGTGTGTGTGTGTGTGTGTCTACTGCATGACAAACATGGGTGGGTGTTTCAGATAAATGATGTTGGTTGAACTTCTCGTGTCAATCAGGGGTCAAAGAAGTGAAACTATTAGGAAATACATTTGTACTCAATAGTCCCCTCTTCTGTAGGTTTCAGTTTTCCCTGGTTTCGGTTCTCTATGGTCAGTAGCTGAAAATACTAATATTTGTTTTGACTCTTTCAAGAGAGTCATGGCGTTTATTACAGAATACTGTCATTGTTGTTCTATTTTATTATTATTATCCCTCTGTTCTTGTGCTAGTTCATAAATTACACTTTATCATGGGTGTATGGAAGACAGGAAGCTGGTGAGGAAGTGTTTGGGAAAGTTTACGGTTACAATTCCTAGACTCTTCCCCCTGCCCCTCATGGGCTCCAAAATAGTCATCCTTTGACACAGGTGTACCCTCTGTGCTAGGAATCTTCTGCTAAAGGAGAGAAACTCATCCTCTGGAAGGATTAATCCCTGGCTGTCCCCACGCCAAGTGTGTCACATTCGGGGTCCTCATTGAATTCCTGGATGAAAAGATGTAACTCACAATTGAAGAAAATAAGATGCAAAGAAGTTATAAAACCCTTAGAAGTTATGAACTTCTTTAGCAGTGGAGTGAACAAGGGGCAGAATGACAGAGGGTTCAGACGGGCACGTCCCTGCCTCAGCCACATGACCAACAGGAAATCATCGGCAGTGTGACACAGCTATTGGAAGTGCTCTGAACATGTGACAGAAATTTTAAAATGTGCAAGGATATATTTGATTCACTATAATAATAGCACATCTTTCTCCTAAAGATAGGAAATTAAAACCTATCTAGAAGGCCCTCCGCAACTTCGTGAGACCTGGTTTCAAAATAAAGTATAAAAAAATAGGGCCGGGGGCGTAGCGTGGAGGTAGAACGCCCCTGCGTTCAATCCCCAGTACCGCAAAAAAAAAAAAAAAACTATCTAGAGCCCATATGCAAGGAATCAGGGTCCCTCTCGACCCTACCTCATGGAGGCCTGGGACAGTTGGCTGACAAACAGCACTTGCATGGTTGAACCCAGTGGCCTGGGAAGAGGACTGCCCAGGACTTCCTGGATTGCTCCCCACAAACCCTGCTTGCTCAGGCCTGCTCACCAAGACCCAGCAAGCACGTCCCCTCTGTAGACCCCACCCCTTGCTTCTTCCCATGTAAGACCAGGCACAGCCCCATCTCTGAGGCAGACAGATGGCAGAGGTGGGAGGTCAGGGCAGAACACCCAACAGAGTGGGTACATGATGGGAAGGGCCTCAGCACAGGCTGGGAAAGGCCTTTACCCCAGCGATAAGACACCTGTTGCTTCTTCCTTGACCTCATTGTTGATCCTCGCCCGCACACATGTGTTTTGGGGAGCAAGGAAGTGTAAATCAAGACCATAATGTAACCACAGATGTATCTTGCAGTTATCAGCTTGAGTTTCAGACGTGTCCTTGACTTTGCCCCTAGGTTCAGCCTTCCTGTATTGCTTTTCTAGCTCTTATTAAAAGTTACCTGCCTGTAGTCCCAGTTACTCAGGGGGACTGAGGCAGGAGGATCGCAAGTTCAAGGCCAGCCTGGGAAACTTAACAAGACCCTGTGTCAAAAAAATAAATAAAATAAAAAGGGCTTGGGTATAGTTCAGTGGTAGAACACCACCCCTGGGTTCAATCCCAGGTAAAACACACACACACACACACACACACACACACACACACACACACACACAGGTACACATAGTTAAACTTTGTCGGTCCAGAGGAATAAAGACTAACAAGAAATATAAAAGCTCTGATGACCCAAAGAAGGAAGAGACTTCTCAAAAACAAGCAGTCTTGTTTCCTGGGAATATAACCCCATTGTCTCTCAATCTTCTAACTTGCTTTCATTATGAAAATCTTATTTATTTCTAAAGAATATCTTATGGTTTATTTTGTGAATATTTTTGAGAAATAATTTCCTTGTGTGTATATTTGTCTTTATAAATATACATATATACAGTCACACATGTATACAAGGTGTTTCTTATTATTCAGTGAATAACATGTGCCCATAAAGCAGTGGCCCTTTATTCCCTGAAAGAAACTGCTTGTATAAAAATGGTGTTGTACTTGATTATTTTCATAAATATTACAACAAAATTTGCTACTCCCTCAAGCAATGTAAATATTTAAAGAAATTTCAGTCTGACCAATGTTTGCTTGCAAAGCGGCCACAAAACACATTTGTTAAAATAAAAGTAACTCAAGAAAGGAAATGCCCTCTTTCGAGAGAGAAGCCATTTATCACTGCTCGGGAACAATGGCATTTAAGGTCTTTTTATTCCACGGTCAATATCAGGTAGGATTCCTAAGTTTAGCAATAAAGAAAAACCTCGTTTTCCAGAGAAATAGGTAATATCCTATAAGCTGGAATTCTACATCCCCCTGCTGGATTTTCTGGTTTATGAGATTATTTTTAACAACGTGGAGGAAAAACCAAAATGTTCAGTAGTTTGGAGATGTTGTCAATTGTTCTATTAGAGTCCTCTGCTTCTGCTCAAACTGCAGCAAGTGAGCATATGGACACAGCATGGGGACCAGTGCTCTGAAGTCAGGAACCAAATACGCAGTTTCTGAAGGCAGTTTTCCATGAGTCTATGTATTACCATGGTAGTTAGAAGGTGAATATTTTTAAGTGAGGATATATATTTATAGGACATATTATATAAATAGGATATTTATAGGCTCCTATATATACAGGATATATATCTGACAGAATATATATCACATATGTATGTATATACACACAAACATATATATGTACACACACATATATATATATGTGTGTGTATATATATATATATATATATATATATATAAAAGACAAGCTGTGTACTGGGCAAGAATATTCACAATAGATATATCTAATAGAATATATACTTATATGTATAATAGAGATCACATATATGTGTGTATACATAATATACACACATATGTTGCATATATATCATAGATGTGTACATGATATATATCACACATATATCATAGGATATATACATATATATGTGTGATGTGTATCCTATATTATGTATAGACAATATAGAACATGATATAGACAATATAGAACATGATATATATATATTTCAGATGTATCTATTGCAAATATATACTCCCAGTATTTGGCTTGTCTTTTCACTTTTTTAATGATATTTTTACATGAGCAGAAATTGGTAATTGTGATGATGTTCAATTTATCATTTCTTTTTATTAATTTATTTTATTTTAGAGACAGGGTCTCATTATATTGTCCAGGCTAGACTTAAAACTCCTGGGCTCAAGCAGTCCTCTTGTCTCAGTTTCCTAAATAGCGTCATTTGTCATTTCGTTAAATAATTAGTGCATTTTGTGTCTGTAGACACAGAAAAAGAGAATGAGCCCTACTCATGACGGGTGACAGCGGAAAACCCTACTACAAAAGCATATTAGCAAGAGAAAAGCACGACAGATTTATTTGATGAGAGTATTGCATGATACAGGATCCTTCAGACTGAAGACCCAAAGATCCAGGGTAAACCATCCACATTCATGGTTAGGGTCAATGAGACATGACCAGCCCTGTAGACATACGATTGGACAAAGACAGCATGAACTAGTAGTAACAGAGCTCAGTGGGCAGCCCAGTGAGGCCTGTCTGTTCAGATCTTCCCCGCCTCTTGTGCCCCATTCCTTCCTCTGTTTGGGGTGGGGCTCTTTCTGGAATGATGACCCACAATCAAACAAAGTAGGTCAGAGAATTTCTTTACAGACAACTCTTACACGGAAAGCCAGGGAGGGTTATAGTCATATTTTTAGGTTTTATGGGTGGCTTTGGGGAAAAAGGGTTCTGATTTCTATGATCCACTTTGAGTAAAAGACATTCTAGTTTCCATAGCTTGCTTTAGGGAAAAAAGAAGGGTGAAAGATGGGAGGACCAGAAAAGTCAGAGAGAGACTTTGCTTCTGAGGCCTTTCCCACTTAGGGTATTGTGGATTTTTGTTTGTTTTGTTTTGTTTTTTCTTGTGGTGTTGGGGCTGAAACCCAGGGCCTTTGCATGCTAAGCATGTGCTCTATCACTAAGCTATGTTCCCAGCCCCTATGGTATTATTTTCTGAGTTCCAACATGTCTCATCTTTCCCAAGGTTATACAGAGAGTCCACATTTTTCTTAAGACTTTATAGTTTTATCTCTTACTTATACCCATAATCAATGTTAAATCACTTTCTATGTGTCTCCCAGTGTTCTAGCATTTTTCTGTGGACGACCTCCTTCCCTCATTGAGTTGCATTTCTTTGTTGCAAATCAGTTAACACATATGTGTAGATCTATACATGCTCTCTACTTTGTTGTATTAGTACTTGTGTCTACTATTATGCTAATGCTAGTTGGGTTTCTAATCATGGCAAATCATGCACAGATGTTAAATAATGGCTAAACTCTGGGCTTATTTACCCTTTTCCTCATCTATGTTTGCTCTTTGTTCCATTTTGTCCCCAAAAATGAAAGCACTCATGAGTCTCTTTTTATCCTGGAAGAGCTCAGACCTTTCTATAATTTAATTAATCTAGATTCTGTGTGCGCCCTGCTCTCTGTTTTGCTTAAACATGATGACCACCGCATCTCCGATATTACAGCTTATCTGGGTTTTTTCTCTTTGTTACTGTGAAGGTAATATTTGCTGCAACTCCCTTCCTTCTGACTGAAAGCAAAAGTCCGTGCAGTAATTATATTTAAGAGGTGCAATTCTCATAAGTAGACAGACCGCTCTAGATGGTGGTAGAGAGAAGCAAACAGCGCTCGGTGCAGGTGCATTCCGAGAATCATATTTTTTCCCATAGTCCCAAAAATATGCCCTTATTTTATCTTCTAGAAGTGCAACATTAGACACAAGCTTACTGGATACTGGAAATCAGCCTGGGGACATTTATACTCATCTATCATGTTAGATCAGAATCCAGAGCCTAGTAAACGAATAAGAGGAATCTGTACTTCCTAACTGGAATGCAGTATTCTCATTTGCGTTTGTATAAAGAAACACAAAGCAAAGCAAAAAACAAACCTTGCAGCATTCCGCTCAATGCTCTGTCCTTTTCCTGAGAGCCGCAACACACCTGAAATCCTGCTTCAACCAGACACATAAGGAAAAAGTTCCAGATGTCATTGAGAGAAGCAGGAGGGACCCTTGCTCCTTGAACGGCTACATGGAATCAAGACTATACACTCATACATATACATATACATAGATACGTAGCCATAGATATTTCCTGGTCTTTTATGTGATGACAAAATAGACATCTTTGTTCAAGGCACTGAACTGTTATTGGTTATCTTTCTTACAGCCATTTAGCCTGTTCCCTGACTAATGCGATACTATCCCCAGCAGCTGAATGCCTGTTCTGCTGTAGAGATGGGGACTAGGAACATAGATAGCCATGGGGCTCTCTACAGACCATCGTATCATTCCTCAAAGGATATCCATCTAGAAGTCTTGCACCTGCAAGGAAACTGGTGTATAATCCAGAATACTGCTCATCACTGTCAACATCGTCCTCACCATCACCTTCATGGCGGAGCCAGCCGAAGGAATGAGAGATCTGCTTTGACACTTGAGGCCACAGCAGACAGACCTTAGCAGTCCGTCTTCCCACTTGAGAATATTTTGGTTGTCAGCCGAGGCAAGGAATTCAGCACTGTTATTAGATCCCACAGTCTACCACTTATCAGATATCTACAGCCCGGTGGTGTCAACGCCATGGAAGGTACAGCCAGGATCACACGCTTGCGGGTGACGGATGTGGACATTGAAGACAGGCACACATGCCTCTCTCTATGGCTCACTCGCTAAACGAGGAGGAGTTGACTTTGTAGCTACCAAAGGCAGCAGCCGTCCCTGGGGGGTTTGCACCAGCCGTCCCTGTGGAGTGTAAGGTATTGTGCATGATTAATTACCAACAGATGCAGGTAGGTACTGTTTGCACTGTCTGTGAGAAGAGCATTTAAAGCTGTTTTCTGGCACACAGCACTGCTAGCAAGAGAGAGAGAAAGAGAGGCTTTAACACTGCTCAGTTCCTAAATGTGTTTCCTCTAAGGAATGCTGGTGTGTAAATCCTCTAAGGAGCGCGCGTGCTGGTGTGTAAATGCTCTACAGACCGCGCGTGCTGGTGTGTAAATCCTCTACGGAGCGTGTGTGCTGGTATGTAAATCCTCTATGGAGCACGCGTGCTGGTGCTGGTGTGTAAGTCCTCCACAGAGCACACATGCTGGTGTGTAAATGTGAACTCTCTTCCTCTGGGATTCTAGATGCGCAGCCCGGCAGCGAGGCCTCCTTGTCACCTTGTCCAGTGCTTTGGAATGTACCTGGGGAGGCAGAGCTGCTGGCACGGTGCGCACACCCAGCCCACCCCTCCTGCTCCCGTCAGTGCTCTTGCAGCTACAACCTAAAAGACTGACCACGTACCTTAGAGGAAAGAAGTTTTCTTTTCTTTTGGTTTCAGGTTCAGTCCATATGAGGCCGGGGACCGCGGATCTCAGGGCATGGCGGCGGGAGGTGGGAAGAGGGAGGGCACATGGGCTGCGCTCCTCACATCATGGAGTCCAGAAGCAAGAGGGGGAGCAGGGAAGGAGGAACCATTTATATAATCCCCAAGGCCGCACCCCCAGGGACCCACCTCCTCCAGCCACACCCTACCGGCCTACCTAGTACCACCCAGGTAAATCCATTACCAGGTAATCCAGCCCTAGTCTTATTTTTTATTTCGAAATAAGGTCTCACCAAGTTGCAGAGGGCCTCGCTAAGTTGCTGAGGCTGGCCTTGAACCTGCGATCCTCCGGTCTCAGCCTCCCAAGTATGGGGATTACAAGCTTGGGCCGCCACGCCCGGGTCCAACAGTGCGTCAGATGAGTAACTGCCACTTTGTCAGGGGGAGGCAGGGACGCTTTGCGGAAGGGTTTGCTGTCATTTGAGTGAAGGGATTCTTCATTCCCAGGTTCCTTTATCCAATCCTCGCTCCTCCCTGGGTGTGGCTCAGCCCCCTGGGTCCTCTCCTGGGACCTCCATCCCTCTTTCTCCAGATGTTGTTGGGCTCTGCCCAATCCTCCCTGCAGAAGTCTCACTGACACAAACCCACACCCCTGAAAACAGTCTCAGCAGGCACCCCAATTTCCATTTAACACCTTTCTCTTAGTTCCATTTTTTTAATTTGTCCCCATTGTATAAAGTAACAAGACTTTTTTTTAATAAAAATTGCTTCTTAAGAGGAGCAACATGCTTTTTTTCTTATTCGGTGCATTGTAATTTTACATCATATTGGGGTACAGAGTGTCAGAAAAATACATGCAAGAAACTCTTGTTGCCCTCCCCACTGGGTACCCCCCACCCTCACACTGCAAGTCTTTGAGACTGGAGTTGTCGATTTTGTATACATTCATGGCATTATTCCTACTAGTGCATTCTTCATGACTTCATCCCCCTCCTTCCCTAATCCCCTCATTCATTCTGCTGGCGTCTCTGCTCGTCTGTGATGGTGCCCTTATTTCTGCGTATCTCTCCAGCTTCCATATATAAGAGAGAACATACATCTACTCGTTCTTTGGGAATGGGTGTACTCAGAATAATATTCTCGAGTTCCATCCATTTTCCTGCAAATGGTGTAATTTTGTTCTTCTTTATGGATGAGTAAAATTCCATTGTGTGTAAAAAAAAATGGCCAACAAATATATGAAAAGATGTTTGTCATCTTTAGCAATCAGAGAAATGCAAATCGAAACTCCACTGAGATTCCGTCTCACTCCAGTTAGGATGGCGATCATCAAGAACACAAATAATCATAGATGCTGGCAAGGATGTGGGGAAACAGGAAGCCGATGACACTGTTGGTGGGACTGCAAATTAGTCCAGCCACTATGGAGATCAGCGTGGAGGTTTCTCAGAAGATTGGGAATGGAACTACCATACGACCCAGCGATAGCACTCTAGGGCGTCTTCCCAAAGGAAAGAAAATCAGAATATTATAATCAGACTTTCATATCCAGGCTCAAATCAGCACAATTTACAGTAGGCAAACTATGGGATCAGCCTAGATGTCCATCACTGGACTAATGGATCACAAAACACGTTTTAATTCTTGAAACTTGCTTCTTTAGTTTTTGCGCTCCTTTCCTTAATGTTGTTTGATTAGGGTCGCTCTCCCTCCTTAGCCAGCAACTCAGTGTAGGATCGCGAGTAGCCCCGTGGCAGGCAGGCCCTCGGGTGCAGAGTCAGTGGCCAAAGCAGCTGTGTCTCCCGCCTGCACCAGCGCGGCGCTGGCCCGTCAGCCTGGGTGCCCACGCAGATGCACGCGCTTGGAGGAGTGGTGGTGAGTCAGGTGTGTGCAGAGGAAGAGAAAGGTCCCCAGCAGCTCTGTCTTGAATATGACGCCCCATAGGGTTAGAGAGCCACTGGCCCTTGGGCTGAACACCTCTCTGACCTAGGCACAGGTGGCCGAGGGGTCCAGAGAGGCCAGGTGGCAGTGTCATGGGCACGGCCACTTCTACAAAGTTGCATGTGTACCAGAAAGGAGCGTGTGGTCCCCTGTGCAGGAGCGTGACTCAGTCAATAGGGGCAGGCCAGGGGGAACCAGGACAAGCTGCACCAGCCCTGAGACCAAGCACGGGGGCCTCCTGCAGGAGGGATGGAACGCCGGGCAGCAGGCTCCTGGGGACCGCAGAAGAGCCAGGAGCCCTCCCCAACCGGAAGCAAGCGACCTGGGGGCCCAGAAGCTTAACGGGATGCAGCTCAGTGACAGCTACTCTCAAAAGCTGTTTCACGGAGCCACTGTTTTGATACGATCAAATTTCAAGTTGGGCTAAATGGGTGACAAGGAGAGGCAGATGTATCTGTTGCCCCTAAATAGTGTGTGGCGGAAAACTGTCATTAATTTTATTATGTTTATTAATTTTATTATTTTTATTTAGTATGTGCATTATTATGTTTGTATATAGACAAATGGAACCAGAAAACTGTAAAGTAAAAAGATAGGCTCTTTTGTTGTGTACTAGGGATTGAACCCAGGGGCATTATACCTCTGAGTTATACCCCCAGCCCTATTTTTATTTTTATTTTGAAACAGGGTCTTGCTGGATTGATAAGAGTCTCACTACTTGCTGAGGCTGTCCTCGAACCTGCAATCCTCCTGTCTCAGCCTCTCAAGTACTGGGATGACAGGCGTGTGCCACCACGCCTGACTCAGTATGCTCTTTTTGATGAAGAAATTGATTTACTTCCCTGAAAAAAAATAAAAGTCATTAACTATTTTTCCAGCAATCTCCCAAAATCAACATTGGTGCATTCGGGCAGTTCAGATGCCATAGAAGATCCTTCTACTGAAAACAACCGAAGGTGCAGATGAAATGTGGGGAAGAGATTTTTACATGCAGCAATGAGGGCTGACTGTTGAGACATCAAAACCAAAGTGAATGTCGCAACACAAAGAGGGAAGACCGGTTTTGCCTGGAGACTGTCTGACAAACTCCTGAACACTAACTTTGAGTTCCAAGGCCTGATAGGGCAGGAAGAAGAAGCTCAGAACCTGCCCAACCTGGGAACTTGGTAGGAGCTTTTTCTGTGGCCAGAGAGTTGACTAGGAATATACCTAATGTATCACTCAGGGTTCTCCAGAGAGACAGAACCAATAGATATAGAGATAGAGAGAGACAGCAGAATCTTTAATAGGGCGATTGGCTCCTACAATTATGGAGACTGAGAAGTCCCATGACGAGCCACTTGGAAGCTGGAGACACAGGGATGCAGATAAGTGTGGCTCAGTCCAGGGTCAATGGCCTCAGAATCAGGGAAGTTGTATAACTCTTAGTTCAAGGTCAAAGGCCTTGAACTTGAATTTTTTATTTTGAAACAGAGTCTTGCTTGCCCTGAGAACCCAGAAGGCTGCTGGTGTAAGTCCTAAAGTCCAGAGGTCAGAGAACCTGGAGTCCTAGTGTCCAAGGACAGGGGAGGAAGAGTGTGTCCCAGCTCCAGGAGGGACATGGACACCTGTGCCTCTTCTCTGGTTGTGTTCTCTCCAGGCCCCTGGCCAACTGGACGGTGTCCACAGCAAGAACAGATCTTTCCATCGTATCCACTCAGACCCACACTCTAATCTCATACAGATAAACCCCATTACAGTTAGATATAGACTGTCCCATGAAGAGTTCATATATTAATGTTATGTAATTAAGTCCTCATCAGTAGATAAATCCATTGTAGATTTACTGGGTGGTCACCTAGGCCGTTGGGGTGAGGCTGGAGAAGTGGGTCCCTAGGGGTGTGGCCTTAGGGATTGTGTTTGTGTCTCTGAATCTCCTTGCTGGCTTGTTCTCTGCTTCCAGCCTCCATGATGTGAGAGCAGAACCCTTGCTCTCTCCCTCTCTCTCTACTTCCCACCACCATACTCTGAGCTCCACAGACCCGGCCTCACATGGACTGAACCTGGAATCTCCAAGAAACTATGAGCAACTAAATTTTCCTTCCTCTAAGTTGTATGGCCAGGTCTTTGTGATTATAGCAGTCAGAATGCTTACCGAGACAAATTCCCGAATAACACTTTATCCGATGTATAGGTACTCCTTCTTCCAGTCAAGTTGGTCTCTAAAATTAAGCATCGTACTTACCCATCCCTCGGGACTGCAAGGATAAGCCCGTAGTCCCCCAGGACTGACTGCATCAAACTTCAGCACGGAGGAGAACGGAAAACTACTCCCACTGATAATTCATGGTCACCAGCCAGCCCTCAGGAGACCGCTCAGCCCACTCTGGGAGTAACCAGCTTGTCAGGAAAACTTCAAGTTGAGGATCCACATTAAATGAGTCTCTAGCTGACTCTGGCCTGGAGCTCAACAGAAGGAAGTCTAACCGTGCCCGGAAGGACCCTCTCCATAGCCCAGGCATCAAAGAATTCCCACAGAGGAAATACAAAGCCAAATAATCACAAAATATGCAGAGAAACAGACTGAGAGCCTAACTGTACAGATTTCATGCATGGGGAGAATCACACCTGAAATTAGAAACAGATGAGTGTGTGTGTGGGGGGGGGGTACTGGGGATTGAACCCAGGGGCATTCTACCTCTGAGCCATACCTCCAGCCCGATTTTATTTTTTAATTTGAAACAGAATCTTGCTTGCCCAGTTTCTAACAGCCTCACTAAGTTGCTGAGGCTGGCCACAAACCTGTGAACCTCCTCTCTCAGCCTCCCAAGTATTGGGATTACAGGTGTGCATCACCACACCCAGTTAAGATTATTATTTTCAAAGAATGAAAAGGAAAGACTGAAAATATGAATAATGCAAGAGGTTTTATATAGTTGTCCCAATCCTTTAAGGGACATCAAAAACTGAATGCTCAAGTCCCTTATGGAACTGACACATAATCTCCCGTATACTTTCGATCTTCTCGAGATATACCTCGTGCAATGTAAATGCTATGTAAATAGTCATTATTCTGTATCATTTAGTAAATTCTGATGAGAAAAAGAAGACTGCACACGCTCAGTAGAAACACAATTTTCCTTACCACTCTTTTCATTTATTTATTTATTTATTGCTTATTTATTTATTGCTTATTTATTTATTTATTTATTTTTGCAGTTCAATTGGACCCTTGTCTGCCAAATCAATGGATGTGTGGGCGGGAGGCAACTGTGCATCTATCAAACAAACATGTTAGAAAAAGAATCAAGCAACATTTGCAGAAGTAAAAAAATATATAAGCCCACAATAGACAGTTTGACGTTAGGCTAGAGAATCTCGGAGACCTGAGAGTTACATTGTTAACCTGTATACAGAATGTATCGCATACACATGAAGAAATGGCAACTATAAAGGAGAGGTGAAGGGATAGGCTGAAAATCATGAGAAGTCTTAACACATCTAATCAGAATTCAAATAGAAAAGGAGAAAGAAAATGGGAAAGAGGCAGCATTTGCAAAGATAACGTCAGGGAATTTTTTCTAATATACTAAATAAATATTGGCTTTACTATTTTTTATTCCCCTATGCATCTATAACTTATAGTAATTGAGCTTTTTAACCTTTCCAAAAATGTTTGAAAGGTCCGGGAGCAGCCCCCTGCAAGCTGGCGTTGTTCCAGCTTGCAGGGACATTTTTACCCTGGGCTGTGCTGCAGGGCAGTGAGCTTAGCCTGTGTCACACTCACAGTGAGATGGCTTGTGCTTTCCTGCAGTTTGGAAGTGTCCCCCAAAGGCCCATGTGTTACAGGCTTGGTCCCCAGCCTGTGGTACTATTGACACATGGAACTTTCAAGATGGGGAGCCTTGCGGGAGGAAGTTAGGTCATTGGGGACATGCCCTCGAAGGGTATCGTAGGATTGGGATCTCTTCCTTTCTCTTTGCTTCCCACGCACTCCTGCCACGAAAGGCTGCCTTGCCTTGCCACAGGCCACATGCCAGGAGGCTGAGCGACCATGGACCGCAATCTCCAATGCTGGGAGCCAAAATAAACCTTTTCTCTGTGTACACTGATTATCTCGGGTGCTTGGTCACAGCGTGGAGGGCTGAACGACGCCATGCATGCATCTACACTTGCTCCTGGCCATAAAGAGAGGCTGACAATGAGTGTGTGCAAATGGGTAGACTTTGACACATGTGCAGTGTCCTCAGGTATAAGCTCCTGGAGCTCACACCAGCAGGTTGGCCCCTTGGCACCAGACTGAAGTCAACACCCACGAGGAGACGTAGGCCTATTTGAGTGCCCGGTGAGCCCTTCCCTTCCACACTGGAATAGGGGCTCTTCCTCTTGGACAGAGCTGTCTCACCCTGACTCTTGGATGGAAATGTGGCTGTTGTGTTATTTGGAACACCTGCATATCAGGGAAGGTTTGAAGGCAAACCGTAGGATGGGGGGCAAAAGCATGAATAAAAAGAGAGAAGGATAAGCCAGGAGTGGTGGCGCATGCTTGTAATTCCAGTATTTTGGGAGGCGGAGACTGGAGGATCCGGGTTCGCGACCAGCCTCAGCTCTCTCTCTCTCTCTCTATCTCTCTCTCTCTCTACCTAGTGAGGCCCTCTGCAACTTCGTGAAACCCCGTTTCAAAATAAAGTATAAAAAATAGGTGTAGTGCAGAGGTAGAACACCTCTGGGTTCAATCCCCGGTACCGCCAAAAAAAAAAAAAAAAAGAGAGAGAGAGAAGGATATCTCATGGGAAGTACTCAGGAAGAGCATGTGCATGGGCCTTAAAAAAGCGCTAAGAATAGTTACTGGGCAGGAATCTTAGTGACTACACGAGTAGGTCACTGAAGACCCAGGTGTTGGGGTGTATGGTGGCCGCTAAGCCTCCTCCTCTCCAACACCCCGTTGCTCCCCGATGCTCTCCTCACCAACATCCGAAACAGCTTTTCTTTTCAGGTGCCAGCCCCCTCATAACCCCCAGGGCGCATCTCGCAGCTTCAACCCAGCATCTTCTCACGACAATGGATGGATTATTCTTTCCTCATTCCCTGTCCAGATCCAAAGAGAGAAGCTCAGACTGTCCTTGCTGATTCTGCCTCTTCTGTTGATAGAGCCTTCCGCCCTCCAGCACTCCATGACAGGACGCTGGTCAGGAAGGCCAGGGGCGGGGACCTGGACAGAGCAGGAATATGGGGACAAGGACGCTTGCAGAGGCCCGCGGCCTGTGATCAGGGGGCTCCGCGCCTCAGGAACACGGTGTCACAGCACATCCACAGAACCCAAACGTCCTCCAGGAAGAAAAGATGTCCCTGCGTCCCCAGACAGGCAAACACTTGCCCTGCCTAGACTAAATGAAGAAGTAAAAGCATGTTTTGACAGGCTTTGGAAACTGAATTGAACCTAATGACTGCTACTGTCTTCGGTAGCAATTATCTTATTAATAATAGCATCTCTCTCTGCCCCTTGTCATGCATCTTTGGTTCATTATGCTACTTCAGCGGGGAAAAGAAACACTCAGTACCTTGTCTCGCCCACACATGGTGGCACCAGTATCTGTACACGAATTGTCTTTTAGTTGTAAGAGTCATAACACAGACCAGAAGCCTGTCTTGTTTGTCCATGTGCTGAGGATAAGCACTGGTAAAATAAATATTCTGAAACTATTACTTTATCTCTCTCTGTCTCTCTCTCTCTCTGTCTCTCTCTCTCTCTCTCTGTCTCTCTGTCTCTCTCTCTCTGTCTCTCTCTCTCTCTGTCTCTCTCTCTCTCTCTCTCTCTCTCTCTCTGTCTCTCTGTCTCTCTCTCTCTCTCTCTGTGGTAATGGGTATCCAGGGCCACTCTGCCCTTTTATTTTTTTCTTTTGAGATAGTCTCGCTAAGTTACCCAGGCTGGACTTGAACTTGTGATTCTCCTGCCTCAACCTCCAGAGTCACTAAGATTACAGGCTAGAGCCCAGCTCCATTATCTGTTTTCATAAAATTATAGAAGAGACTTATTTGCAATTAAATAATCTATTTCTGAGTTTTGCTACCTTGGTCATCCTCTGCCAAATTCAGTGAAGAAGAGGAAGACTACAGAATAGAATCTGAAAACAGCTTATGTAAAGAATTGACCCAAAAGGGAGGGAGGGAGGGAGGGAGGGAGGGAGGGAAGGAAGGAAGGAAGGAAGGAAGGAAGGAAGGAAGGAAGGAGAAGGAAGGAAAGGAGGGGGGAAGGGAGGAAGGAAGGGGAAGGAAGGGAGGAAGGAAGGAAGGAAGGAAGGGAGGGGAAGGAAGGAAGTAACACACACACACACACACACACACACACACACACACACCAAAACAATTTCCAACGTTCCCCAGAAAAGGCAGGATTTATGCAAAACTAAGCAGCGGAACAGTCAGGGTTCCCCTTAACAATGTTGTGGCACATGATAGAATAATACTAACAACGATAATAACAACGTTGTCTTGGTAGCGTTGGTAACTGCGTTCCCTCTACGTAACCTTCACAATCCCGGGGAACAGGTGTGATTTCTGTCTACATTTCACAGAGGAATAAACTGAGGCTGCGTAGAAATGTAATTTACCCCAGGCCACATGAAAAGCGAGGCTGGAAGAGAGGCTGTCGGCTCCTTGGCTGTGTTCCAGAGCAGCTACTGTCCTAGCCGAGGGCCAGGCAGGCCCATGCCCATCAGAGCTCCGTCCTAGCCCCGTGGACAGCTGGACAGAAGCAGGCTCAGACCCCAAACCTTGGTCTTTTGATGTCTAATGTAGTTCCTCTTCTAAAAATGTAATCATCTTTTCTTTTCTTTTTTTGGTGCCAGGGATTGAACCCAGAGACATTCTACTTGAGCTACATCCCAGCCCTTTTTGATTTTTTTATTTTGAAACAGGGTCTCACTAAGTTGCTGATGGTCTCACCAAGTTGCTGAGGCTGGCTGAGAACCTGTGATCCTCCTGTCTCAGCCTCCCAAGTAGTGGGATTCCAGGCCTGTGCCACCACGCCCGGGCTAAAATGCATTTTAACTATAAAATAAAAGAGTGATTTTTTTCTTCTCTCCAGTGTAGCCATTTCATAATTTAAAGTGTTATAGATGCCAGGATGGCCTTTCCTGACTTCCTCAGTTTTAATTGATCTGCTTAGCAGCCCTTTAATGTATATCAGATAATTTAATTCTTTATAATAGAAAAGTCTATTGTAAGTTAATTAAAAGTGTTATTGTGTCTTAAAATAGTCAGCAGGTTTTAATGGGCTGCTGACCACAGAGAATGTACTTCCTTATAATGATGTTTTTACTTGGTTCTTGAGTTGAGAGAAACGACCATTATTTCCCACTTCTTAACAACAGAAAATTTTAAAAGTCATTTTGCAAATACCAAAATTACAATCCACAGGTTAAAAACAAGAATAAGATAATAGCGCCTTGGATTTTTAAATATTTACAAAAAACAATTGACCCTGATATCTCTATGAAGAAAGAACTGTAACCAAAAGAGAGATTGAAATCATTTTCCCCAAAGAAACAAAAGACAATAACTTTGAAGAAGTAGGGTCAACGTTTTTGGTTTAGGGATAATACTATAATAGTATGTGAGTTTATTTCACTTCTATTTTTTTCTTGTGTGTGTGTGTGTGTGTGTGTGTGTGTGTGTGTGTGTGTTTTACTGGGGATTTGGGGATTGAAACCAGGGGCATTCTACCTCCAAACTGCACCCCCAGCCCTATTTTATTTTTTTGTTTTGAAACAGGGTCTCGCCAAATTGCTGAGGGTCTGGCTAAATAGCTGAGGACAGCCTTGAACCTGCAATCCTCCTGTCTCAGCCTCCCAAGTACTGGGATTACAAGCGTGTGCCACCAGACCCGGCTTTTGTTTCTCTTCTTTTATGAAACCATAACAAAAATTAAAATGACAGATGTCAAGAGATTAAAGACTCTCTGAATCTTTACTGAAGGGTATGAAACACCTAAGCAAACAGAGAGGAGAGCTTCGTGCAGAGACTAGAAGATTCAATATGGCTAACATGCTTATTCTCCTCCAAATCAATCCATAGATCCCATGTGCACTACCAACCAAAAGCCCAGAAAGTTTTTTCATAGACATTGACAAGTTGATCCTAAAATTCACATGGGAATGAAGAGAATCACCAGAAGTATGAAAAAAAAGAGCCAGATTAGAGAAATAAGACAATCTGGTTTCAAGATTTATAACTACAGTAATCTCGAGGAAAATGTTTTACTGACATTAAGAGAGACCATTAGAAGAATTGATATTTTCTCAATCCATAAAAGAAAAAGTGAAAAAATTCAAGACTTCATCAAAATTAATAGTTCTTCTTGTCAAAACATGAGACACAGACAGAAAGAAATTTTCTGCAATCATATCTGATAAAATATATCTAGAATATATAAAGAACTCTCAAATTAAATAATAAGAAAATGAACAATCCAATTTTTATTTATTTTTTTTTTAGTGGGCAAAAATACATAACCAGGCATTTCCCCAAGGAACATCTTTGAATGGCAAATAGGCTCATAAAATGATGCTCAACTTAAGTCGGGCATGGGGGTGCATACCTGTAATACCAGTACTTGGGAGGCTGAGACAGGAGGATTGCAGGTTCGAGGACAGCCTCAGCAACATAGCAAGACTCGCAACAATTTAGTGAAACCCTGTCTCAAAATAAAAAATAAAACAGGGCTGGGGATGTCACTTGGAGGAAGAATGCCTCTGGGTTCAATCCTCAGTACCATACATACACAAAAACAATTCTCATCATTAGTTACTAGAAAATGCAAATTTCAATTGCAAAGCCACCCTACAATGCTCGGCACACACCAGAAGGACTGAGCTTAAGAGTAATGACCATGACAACTGTTTGCAAGGATTTGGAAGAACCAGAGTTCTCAAACTGTGCTGGTAGAAAATTTTAAAGATGGCACAATCATGTTGGGAAATAGTTTAGCCATTTTTTAAAAAGTTAAAAATTCACTTACCATATGATCCGGCCCTATCACTTCCAGGTGTTTGCTGAAGAGCAAAGGCTGAGAGCAGAGGCTCAGATAACCACAGGCACATCAGTGTGCAGAGTGGCGTGCTCAGTCACAACCAAATATTGCAAATAAGGCAACTGTACAGACCAAAGAAAGTAGTAGACTGTGATTCATACTACCACATAAATGAGTCTCAAAATAATTATGCTCAACAAAAGAAGCCAAAGAGAAACAAAAGCTCGAGGACATCTTTACATGGTGCTAGGAGACACAAGCAAATCTATAGCAACAGAGAAGATGGCGCCTGCGTGCCATTGACAAGATTACAGAGGGCCGGGCGTGGTGGCGCACGCTTGTAATCCCAGTACTTTGGGAGGCAGAGACCAGAGGATCCGGGTTCGCGGCCAGCCTCAGCTCTCTCTCGCTCTCTCTCTCTCCCTGTCTCTCTCTCGCTCTCTCTCTCCCTGTCTCTCTCTCTCTCTCCTTAGTGAGGCCCTCCGCAACTTCGTGAGACCCGGTTTCAAAATAAAGTATAAAAAATAGGGCCGGGGGCGTAGTGCGGAGGTAGAATGCCCCTGCGTTCAATCCCCGGTACCACAAAAAAAAAAAAAAAAAGATTACAGAGGGGTGTGAGGAAATTTGGGGGGGTAACGGGTTTGACTCTCTTGATTATGACGGTGGTTTCACAGGGGTAAATATGTCAAAAAATAACAAGTCGTACTCTTTAAATATGTACAATTTACTATATGTCAGTTATAACTCAATATCTGTGTGTGTGTGTGTGTGTATGTGTGTGTGTGTGTGTGTGACACTGAGGATTGAACCCAGGGGCATTCTACCTCTGAGCTACATCCCCCAGCCCTATTTTTTATTTTTATTTTGAAACAGGGTCTCGCCAGGTTGATGAGAGTCTCACTACTTGCTGAGGCTATCCTCAAACCTGTGGTCCTCCTGTCTCAGCCTCCCAAGTACTGGGATTACAAGCGTGCACCACCACGCCCGGCTTTCAATATCTCTTACGAAACTGAAAGTTTGAATCCCTAAAAAATTAGAGGTGAAAGTTCCCCAGGCCCTGGCTACTCAAAGTGTGGTCCCTGCCCCAGCAGCACTGCACCTGGAGACTTGCAATGAACGCAGACTTTCAGGCCCCTCCCAGCCCCACTAAAGCACAACCTGTATTTGAACAAGGTCCCCTTGGGCCTGAGCACACATTAAAACTTAAGCAACAGTGTGTCCGGTGAAGTGTGACCCAGAATGGGTGTCGACAAGGGCATGGGACCTGCTCCTTCCTTCCTCTCCCTGTCTGGGCACCTGTGACCCAGAGAAGTGGGGGAAGATGTGCGCCCTTCCCGCCCAACAGTGCAGGGAGCTGGCATGAAAACTTCAAAGCTTCGCTTTTGAAAAGCCCCGACAGCCAACAGAAGCCGCGGTGGTGGGTGTTGGAGAAGTGGGGACGGAGGGAGCTGGTACAAATTCAGGTCATGTTGCATCTGAGCCTGAAGCCCAGCAACGGGGCCTTAGCGGGCCTGCTATGTTGTCCTCTCTCTGCTCCTCTCGCATACAACCCCATGCACACCCCATTTCTCTCTCCAGGGCCTGCTACCTGCGCCTCTCCCACCCAGTGGAAGGCTGGAATGAGGACCATTGAGACCTTAGCGTCGTCCACACAGTGCCGCCCTTCCTGTGTAATTTCGTCTGCTTGCTTTGTTGTAGAATGCACAGCGGATTCCTCGCCACCCCACCCCCTCACACACAAGTTACAGCTTCCCAACAGTGACAGCTATCTAAGGCACTCTCCAAAATGACACCTGTCACCAACGTGGGGACATCGTGGTGCTAGTCACAAAGCCCTGCTTTTATCTCATCTGCTAGTCTTTCCTACTTCTCTGTATGACAAAGGTGCCCTCCCCCGGCTGGCCTCTGTCTGCTGTACTTCTAAACCTCCAGCCAACAGCACTAATACCGTGTTCTTGCACCCAAAGATTTTGCAAGCAGGGATTTATTTAAAATACAGTTGAAAGACTGTTTTAGAAGACATCGGCTAAAAATCTAATCCATAACCTATGAACAAAGTCCTGAAAAAAAATACCATTTGTTTTCCTTCAAAAAAAATGTTAATATTAGAGATGGGGTGTACCAGGGTCCGAGAACAGCTCCAAGGGGAGGTATGTAATTTCCAATAGCGGGAAGACCCCTGGGAGTAGGCACCCTTTACCAGCACTGAATGAATGAATGAATAAATGAACAAACGAATGAATGAATGACGCATCTAAATTGGTAGAAAACAAGAGGCCTCGCCTGTCCCTGCACTGTGCTAAGCTAAAAGGGACGAGTTGGACAGCATCAATGTTGAGAGAAAAATGTGTCAACTAAAAATAGAGAGGATGGGGACAAAAAGGAAAGTTGGCATTAAGACTCTCCTACATGCACTGAATGAGATATTAAAAACTCCTTGAACGTCTGCTCCTAAATATGACTCCATAAGCCCGTGATGACAGCGTGGCTGATTAAAGTGAACGTCGCGGCGCTTCATGGGACACCACGGTCGCTCTCTCCAGCATCCTAGCGGCGCTCTTGGACTGGATTCACAGTTCCTTTGAACATAACAAACAGCGGCTCCTTCTAGATTGGGTTCCGTCGAGATTCCTGCCTGCCAGGGAGCAGATGCCAAGAGCAGCTACATCTTGTTAATGATCCTGCATGTGCAAAAAATGTTCCCTGGAAAGTGCTAAGTTGCCACAAAAAATGGCTGTAGAAGGGAGAAAATTAATTCATCTGTGTCGCGTGGCGATCCTCTTTCCGGGTAGAATTAGTGGTATTGATTTTTATTTGGAAACATAAAGTTGCTTCCATTTTTCCCCCCTGGACTGAATCAATATGTCAGGTTAAAGTTCCCTACTAGAAAGCCCCAGCCCCAGCTATGAGAGCTGGTCCTGCTGTATTGCCAGGGGTTTTCTTTTTTACTACGGGGGTCTCCCTATTCTGCCCAGGCTGGCCTCAAACACACGCTCCTCCTACCTCAGCCTCATGAAGATCCGGGATCACAGGTGCACCCCGTCATGCCTGGATCTTAGCAGCGATGTTGAACGAGCTATTCAATCTCTTTGACTGTCTCCATATGGAAAAAAAAGAAGTGATCATGTTTTGAGAATTAAATTAAATAACAGAAAGATATATTAATAAATGTAAAGTGATAAAAAAGAAACCATTGTTTTCATCTAGTATCACTATTTTAATTTGTATTCTTTCAACTAATTCATCACATGATGAAGCCTGACCCACCCACTACATTTCTCTAAAGACAGAGCCTGACAGTTCTCTATCATAGAAGGTGCCAGATGGAAATCCCAACTGTGAGGAACATGGAATTCCCACATGCAAAGGTTCCCGAAGACTGAAGACAGGTCTCCGTGAAGTCCTGGTCATTTCTTCTCTGTGTGTGGATTATAAAACTTGGCATATCAGGGTTTCTCTGCAAGTAGGATGCTGAGAGAGAGATTCCAAGTGATCAGAAGACTTCCAAGGGAATAACCTTTGGGAGACAATTCTCCATGGATTTTCTGCACCTCTCAAATAGGCTTTGGCTGAGACTGTCATTTCAAAAATATTTGTATGGCCAACAGCTTTGGAAAATAGGAACAGTACCCCCCTCTGGGAAGGAGGGGGATTGATTTCTTGACCAGGATAAGAAATATAATGCTGCCTTCTATGGAACTGGCTGGAGTTTCCTAAACTGGGGGGTCCTCCGCCGTGATGCAGATGCAGGGCTTACACTGCCCACAGGGGAACCTCCCTGTCACCCACCACGAGAGACCACAAGGCCACGAGATACAATCCTCTGAAGCACAGCTTTTTGAACCTGAGCAAGAACTCAGATTTCCAGAGTCTGTCCAGGCTGGGGCTCAACCTCGGACTGTTGCGCAGCTTGTGGGCACCATGGCCCCTGCTTGCCTGTGGACCCCGGTCCGAATAGCAAGGCACCAGGGATGGCCACGGCATAACTGAATTCCTATGCAACTGCTGGGTACTTATTAGAAAGAAAGAATCCTGAGCTACGTCCCACCCTGACTGCATCGAAAGCTCTGGAAATAGCTCTGCATCGTCAGTAAGTCTCTCGGCGATTCTTCTACGCGTTAGTATCTGGAGGTCAACCTCCCAATTTCTCTAGTGGCTCGGTGAATGGGGACTCCTCCAGCCGGCCTGTTAGGGTTAGGATAAGAAACGTCCCACAGAAAAGCTCAGGCGTTGGCAGTGCAGAAATGTTCAGAGGTGAAATAATTAAGTCAGGGCTCTCATCAGAGAATGAATGCATTGATGGAGTCATCATTTGAATGGACTTCCTGGGTGGTAACTGTAGGCAGGTAGGGTGTAGCTAGGGGGAGGAGGTAGCTGTGGCCTTGGCCACTGTCCCTGGTACTCTCTCTCTCTCCACCCACCCCCTTCCTGGCTGCCCTGAGCCTCTGTCCTCGGCCACGCCCTGTGGCCATGCTGTTTCTGTCTTGGCCAACTATGAACTGAAACCACCACGCAGCTAATACCTGGCCCCAAGCTGAAAGAAGCCAGGGTCCTCTCCTTGGTCACTTAGAGGGTGGGGTGAGTCAGGGAGCCCCAGAAAGCTCCATCACCGTCAGTCAACCGGGCCACAGGGAATCCCTCGCCCTGGCTTCCGGGTCGTGCTTGTGAAATGAGTTTCCTAACCGGGATTTCCTCTGCCTCGGAGGGGCGGGGGTCTACATCATGTTCTCCAAATGGAATCCGTATCTGTTCAAGTCTAACGTGTTTCCCCTCATAGTGTATATGTCAAAGCCCCAACAGCCAGGACCTCTGAATGTCATTCTATTTGGATATAAGGTCTCTCAAGAGGTGACAGTTAAAATATGGCTATTTGTGTGGATCCTGATCCAATCTGACCAGTGTCTTTATAAGAAAAAGCAACATAGACACACAGAGGCACCAGGGGAAAGCCACGTGAGGACACAGCAAGAGGGTGGCTGCCTGCAGGCCGGGAGGGGATTCAGAAAGACAAATAGCCTGACAGTTGGATCCTGGACTTCCAGAGTGTGAAGAACTGGGCTCCCATGGCTTAAGCCTCCGGTCTGTGGCTTGGTTATGACTGTCCTCGTATGCTAATACATTACCCTACGATTAAAGGGGTTTCAAGAAGCGACATTTCAGAGGACCCTATAATCCCTCTGCCGTATGATGGCCATATTGGTTGGGAATTTCTTTCTTAATGTACGCTTCTTTTGTACACTTCTCCTACCGGGATGAAGGTTCCTTTTCTTTCTTAGTAATAAAGAGAAAATGGCCACCATTCTCCATTTAATAGCTCTTCGGGAAGGCAAGCTCTCTAAATAAATCATCCTTTTCCAGGCTGAATAAATTGAACTCCTAGAAACCCACAAGGGGGAGGAAAAAAAAGTCTCTGGTCTAAAAGTGAACAGGCTAGAAGAAGTGGGGAGGGGCACTAATGGGAGACTAACGCTGATGGGAATGAGGTAGTGGGTCTAATTTGTCCTTCCTCTCCTTCCTGTTGCATTTCCAGAGTTTGGTTTCCATGGAAACCCACTTTTGTGGATGATCTCTGCTCGCAGGAGCTACAGGCAGATTTTTCAATTTGCATAATGCAGTGATTTATTGAGCAGACGAGAAGCTGGCAGAGAGGGAGAAGGAGGGCGGGCGGGAGGGGGTGGTGAGGCGCTGGCGCTGGGGCCCGCCGCGGGTGCGTGCCCCTGTGTTTAAAACATGGGGAGCCCTGAGCCAGGGGTGGTCACGGGTTTTCGTGGGGTAGAAATGCCTAGCTCAGCTGGTTTTCACAGGAATTTTATTGGCAAGATTCAAGGCATCATCCAACAGAGGGAATGTTGTCAAACTTCAAGGTGATCCTAAAACAGATCATATTTCTGTCTGCAGAGAGTGCACCCTGACTGCCAAATTTCAGGCGTGGATGCTTACTCCCAGGTCTCCCACATCTCTGCCCCCTACCCTCAAATAGATCCCTGTGGACTGGATTCCGGACCTCACATTATTTTTTTATTATTTATTTATTATTATTTATTTTTCATGGTACTGGGGATGGAACCCAGGGGCATTCTACCGCTGAGCTACACCCCCAGCCCTATTGTATCTATTTATTTTGAAACAGTGTCTTACCAAATTGCCGAGGCTGGCCTTCTACCTGCGATCCTCCCGCCTCAGCCTCTCCAAGTACTGGGTTGACAGGCGTGCTCTACCACACCCAGCTGACTTCACTTAGAACAGAGGACTTGAGAGGTTGGGAGGAGCCCAGGCCCCACCTCAAAGCATCAGCTCCTCACCAGTCTAGACTCTCTGGCCAGGAGCTGGTCCCCACCTGGGGACAGCAGTGGGACCCGCAGAGGGGGCGGGTGAGCTGAGGCCATTGTCCCATGTTGCCTCTTTCCTTTCGCACCTCATGCTGCCCCTCTCCTGGTGCACAGCCCACTGGCCCGGCTGCCTCTTCAGATCTGCTCCTACATTAGGGTCCGCCACGCACCTCCCTTAGCCTGCAGCCCTGCAGAGGCAGCAAAGCTCTGGCTTTGGAGGTGAGAGAGCCACGGTTGGGAGCCCAGTTTTGTCACCCTGACCTGCCTGCTCCTTGGCTCCCCACCTGGGAGCTGGGTGTATTAATCAAGGTTCTTTGGAGGAACAGGAGCCAAGGGAAACGTGCATCGTAAAAGGAGATTTATCAAACTGGCTTAGCATTCAGAAGCTATAGCGTCCCCAATGGCTGCCTGCACAGCAGAGAGTCGAGGGGAGCCAGTAGCTGCTCAGTCCAAGAACCTGGAGCCTCAGACCAAAGCTGCAGCCTCAATTCAAGAGGGAAAGGCCTGGAAGCTCCATAGAGAACCATTGGAGAGAGTCCATGTTGGAAGAATGAAGGAGCTGGGGTCCTGTATCCTCAGGCAAGAGCAGCGACAGCAGGTACACCCCTCGGGGAGACTCAAGCTTGCCCTCACAGTGCTCCCCACCTCTCCCATGCTTGCTCCATCGGCCCCCCAACTACAGGACCGTGCTGCCTGCATTCAGGACAGGACTTGCCTCAACTTGCTGTCTGCATGCCGGTCACATCACGGACACACCCCGTAGTCTCTTTTCCTAGGCGGCCCTCAGTCCAGTGGCGTTGATCCAGAGCAGCCTTCAGCGTGGGCAGGGAGGCACCCTTACTGGAGGCTCCTACCAGGATGCCACAGGCTCAGAACGCCAGGCACGGATGTGTCGCATCGAGCTCAACGGGCCAGGCAGCACCTCCTTACTCACAGGCTTGATCCGGAGGTCAAGAATGTCACCTAACCTTTGTAAGTAAGCAAACTGAACACCTAACTTGAGAATTTGCCCTTGTAACAAAGAGCTGAGTCCCCGCCCATCACTGGTGGATCTGCCGTCAATCACAGGCGGCCACGCTGCAGCAGGTCCGGGTTCCTCTGAACTCTGCATCTGCTTTCTGCACAACCCTTGCCTTTTCAGGCTATGCATGCTTCTCAAAAGTGCTCCCATTCTGAGGAGCTGCTCCTCAAAGACTCTGTTCCTGTCTTGAGAACTGCCCTGTGGGTGACTCTTTGCTCCATGAAACTGTGAAATTTGTGTCGTCATCTTTTCTTAACAATGGATTTATAGTGAACCTCGGCTCTGAGAGATCTGATGGCCCATCACCTCTGCAGGCAGAAGGCTCCCCCCTTCTCCTCCCTCGCCCCTCGTTTCCTTAGCCTCAAGCCCTCTCCCTCCCATATCCTAGCATCTCTCACATCCGGGCCTGCCCTCTCTACTGGCCCTGCTCCTACGAGAAGCAAGCCCTAGAAACCCGCCCGCCCCGATCAGATTGCACCGTCCACATTCCTGATTGTAATTTGTGGGATGCACTCCCTCCCTCAAAATGACATGGAGACCATCAGCAGCTAGCTCTTCTGCGCATGTCCATCTCCATACCTCCACGGGGACAATGTCCGCCAAGGCACCCATGGCTCTGGCTACCTTCCCCACCCAGGGCACGGACCCCCCCCACCTGTTATGACCACCCAGGAACTTTGTACATCCACACATCGTTGGTTTGCCATCCTCCTCCCTTGGCCACGGGCTCCTTTAACACCTCGCACTCCCGTCATTTGCTTGCGGCTGAATTCCCAGAGCCTAGAACTTCACTTACACCCTCAAAAAAGACATTCCCTGAATGAAGGATGAGCAAGAACGTGAATGAACTACAAGCAAACAAATGAACGAGCGCGGACTGCCTTCCTTGATTCCTTGCTATTTATGTTGCTTTCTTTTTCCCCAACCAGCAAGCAGAAGGACCTGATTGGAATTCAAAATGCATCGCAGCCTCCACCAGAGGAAATTCTTTAAATACTAACGCCTTGTTTCCTGTGTAAAATGGCAGCGCACCACATCAACACTCAATTTAACCTGGGATTTTAATTGACCACATGTAAATTCTGTTTCACTCATGATTAACAGAGTCAATCGGGAAGGTCTATTGTTATTAGAAAAAAAAGTGTTTTCAATATAAAAAGTCCTACTGCAGCAATAAATATAGTCCATCCTCTTTATTCGCAAATGATGTGTTGCAAATTCACCTCTTGGCTAGCATTTATTTATAGCAGCAACGTGAACGCCTTCGGGCATATTCCAGGTCATCTGAACACTTGGATAGACCAGTGCAGCCCTTGTCACCCACAGAGCGCGTTCCCAACTGGGGTGGAGCAGGGCGACGCTCTGCCTTTTTATTTCACGTCTCCTACTACACACAGGGGCCTGTTTTGCAGGGTGCTTAGGGCCGTGGTTTTCCCAGTTCTGTATTTTTTCGCTTGGTTTCAGTGTTTAAGCAGCCCCGAGCACAGAATGAAGAGTGATCTAGTTCTCCTAAGGGCGCGAAGGCTGCCACGTGGCTCGCCAGAGAAGAGAGGGTTAGCTGGGCTCACTCGGGTTCCGCGCTCAGGGCTAACGAGCCCACGGTGTTTATTACGTAAGGGGCTTAAACAGAAGCAGACACGAGACAAGGTTAGGGAATTGTCAGTGAATCAAATGTGTAGGACCAGAGGCTCACAGGACCCTGATCTGCATTGCCCCCAGGAGCCACAGCTCAGCGGTCACCAGTACGTTGTTGGCAGCAACTTTCTACAACAAAACTACCTCAAATAACGAGAAGCCACTGAATCACCTGTTCACGACTCCCATTGATAGAGTTATAAAGGTATAGACCTATGAAGCATGCCTACGCCATGCTACCCTGGGGGTGCCACGGCCGATCAGTGGACCGGAGCACACTGTCAGCTGAGGCTGTCCCCAAGCCCAGTTGTCATATCCATACACTGTGTAGATGTGGATTTGGAGCCCCGTTGTGTGCTGCAGAACAATGACATCTCAGGCAAGGATGGGTCTCACGTAGGCGGTGGTCCCATGAGACTAACACAGCTGAGACGTTCGTGTCGCCTAGAGACATCGCAGCCGTGTAATGCTTTAGTGGAATGTGTGACATATTTATGGTGATGCAGGTGTAAACGACACGACCACACCGCCAGTCGTCAGCACACCTGTCATCCCAGTACTGGCGAGGCTGACAATTGCCCCAGGAGGATCCTCCTGGAAGATCACGGGTTTGAGGTCCGTCTCAGCAACTTAGGGGGGCCCTGCTTCAAAATGGAAAGATAAAATAGGGCTGGGGCTGAAGCTCAGAGGTGGAATACCCCTGGGTTCAATCCCCAGCACTACACACACACACACACACACACACACACACACACACACACACAGA
>PVJS01014409.1:0-26028 GCA_004027185.1 Glis glis
GAGAGAGAGAGAGAGAGAGAGAGAGAGAGAGAGGGAGAGAGAGAGCGAGAGAGCTGAGGCTGGCGCGAACCTGGATCCTGGATCCTCCGGTCTCCGCCTCCCAAAGTACTGGGATTACAAGCATGCGCCACCACGCCCAGCTGAGGGTACAATTTTGAAAAGAACACAGCACGTGTGGGAAGCCTGGGCAGGCTCCTCAAAACAAGGCATGGCTTAGCCATTCGGTGGGTTGGGCAGATACCCTGAGTTCTTGAATGAAGTGAACTGTGGGAGCCGTAAGAAGTGACGTACTTTCTGATTATAACGCTGTGGACAAGATGGGAATAGGGGATTGCATGGGGGTGGCTGCCGTAAGGTGGACACAAAGTGGGTCCCAGCTTGGGAGAGGAGCCTCGTTTGGTTCAGATTGATTTAGGTGCCTTTTCTATATGATGGCTGCAGGGCTCTGATTGTGGGTGAGACAGTTCATTTATTTTTGTTTTCTTGTAGTACTGGGGTGTTCTACCTCTAAGTTAACCCCTCAACCCTATTTTATTTATTTATGTTTTAAATTTCGAAACAGGGTCTCCCTAAGTTGCTGAGGGCCTCACTAACTTGCTGAGGTTGACCTCGAACCTGTGATCTTCCTATCTCAGCCTCCCAAGTACTGGGAATACAGGCGTGTACTACCATGCCTAGTGACAGTTCATCTTAATCAGTGACCTAAGTCATGGCAGGCACATTTGAGCTGTGCAGATGAATGAAAGTTGGAGGAGAGAGCTGCCATCCTGAATGATGTTCCAAGAACCCACTGGAGTGGTGACCAAACAGGCAGGGGTGGCCTTGAGGGTACAGTTGTAGGTCTGATGTGCCCACTTGGAGGGTGAGCCACGGTGTGGTGTGGGGCAGGGACACAGACCGGACGATGTGAAATGTAAGCTTTCCCAGCGCTTCATGGTACATCATAATCTGTCTTGCTACCTAGACTACAAATGGACTCCTCAGGGTCTCAGGGAATGAATTTGATCCTGAAAGCTCAGCGTGGATCTTTCTTCTTTCATACTGATCCTCTTTTCCACCAGCCCACTCATCTGTGTTTCCACTGCTGTTTACCCCACCAATCAATTCACCCACCACCCATTCATCCAATGCCCCATCCATCCCACCCACCCACCCATCCATTCACCTACCCACCCACCCACCTGTCCATCCAACCATCTTCCTGTGCAGTATCCAAGGCACTGTCCTTGGTGCTGGAGAGCTAATGGGTAAATTAGACTCGGCTTCTGCTTTTAAAGAGATCATAGCCTATGCATGGGTGGACATGTGTATAAAAGAGAAAAATAAAGCAAAGAGAATCAGAGAGCATTATAGTGGGAGGTCTGTAGAGTCCAACGAAGGGTGGAAAGGCAAACCATTGAGGAATTCAGCAGTTTCACCGCTCTGTGGCATGATTCCCTGTCTAGGACCATGTCTTTGGCAGCTCTAAGTAAGGTGGTATTATATTTAGATATAAAACGTGTCCTAAAGAGCTCTTTTATTAATGTTTGGATTTGATATAGTGGAGTCATGAGGGTTGTAATCCCAGCAGTGGGCATTACAATGGATTTACCTGGGTGGCACCTGGTAGGCTGGTAGGGTGTGGTTGGAGGAGGGGGATCCCTGGAGGTGCGACTTTGGAGATTATATATATGGTTCCTCCTCCCCCTGCTCTCTCTCTTGCTTCCGGCCTCCATGATGTGAGCACAGCCATGTTCTCTCCCTTTCTCTGTCTCCTGCTGCCATGTCCTGAGATCCACGGTCCTTGACCCCACATGGATTGAACCCGAAACCGTAAGAAAATAAATCTTCTTTCTGCTAAGTTACGTGGTCAATCTTTAAGATTATAGCTGTAAGAACGCTGGCTGGAACAGGAGAGTTGGAGGAGAGTGAGCAGAGGCTGAAGGGCTGACAGGTTGTTCCCACGGTCTCCAGGAGGGACACGTGACCCTGGAGAATAAAAAGGGGAGATGGAGGAGGACTCTAGGGAAGGGGCTTCGCTGGTGCAGGTTCAAGCTGGGGACTGGTACGTTTGCTATTAGGATTGGTTGGCTGTTTTCTTATGGAAGCAGAGATCGGGCTGAGACTGGCAGCTTAGAGCTGTGGAGGCCAAGACATTTTAGTGCCTAGTAAGTGGTATTCCATCTCTCCCTGGGCCTGATGCCCATCCTAGCTTCCCCTGCTCACTCTTCCCTTTTTTAGAATTATGAGACCTGACAACAGCCAAAGGTCAGGGAGAATAAGTGAATTTGCTGCTTGTAACTCAATGGGGGAGGACAGACCAGGCTTTGCAGTTTCACCCTGACCGGCAACCATTTGTCTGGATAATGCATTTTTATGTATTGCCTCCACTCCGTTTTGCATTGATATATATGTGCAAACAAAAGTGCCGACGATTTGCTTGCAAACATCAAAGATAGGAAAAGAAAATGAAATTGGGCATATTAGATTATTTGGTATTGAATCCAATGTCTGCGACTCCCCATTTCTCTCCATTGCCCGCCTCCCCTACAAATCAATTTACAAGACTTGCTGGAAATATGACTTAATATCAAAATCTGTGGGCAAAACCCAGCTGTGGCGGTTGTTCTCCTATCAGAAGGCAGTGAGGTATAGAGCAGGGCTGCTGCCTGGCTCAGGTCAGGAGGCTGTGCGGGGCGGAGCTCCTGCCTCCGCCATTCCTAGCCCATGCCTGGAGCAGGAGCACACACAAGAAAACACATGCTCACTTGTAAGCACACACACATGCATGCACAATACACACACTCGCAAGGTGATCCAAAGTCACCGTATTGTGTGCTCTGTGATGGGGGGGGGTTGAAAGCCTGAGTTATAAATGGCTGCAATAGATGGGCTTGTCCCCCAAAGCTGGCCTTGCTCTGGGGCCTTCCTCCCTCCGTCCCTCCCTCCCTCCATCTCTCCCTCCCTTCCTTCCCCTCCTCCTCCTCCTCCTTCTCTCTCTCTCTCTCTCTCTCTCTTCTCTCTCT
The DNA here is from genome assembly GCA_004027185.1 of Glis glis. Lineage (NCBI taxonomy): Eukaryota > Metazoa > Chordata > Mammalia > Rodentia > Gliridae > Glis > Glis glis. The sequence goes on from PVJS01014409.1 coordinate 3,006, forward strand.
CTTCTCTCTCTATCTCTCTCCTGGGGATTGAACCCAGGGGCGTTCTACCACAGAGCTACACCCTCCAGCCCTTTTTATTTTGAAACAGGGTCTCACTAAGTTACCGAGTCTGGCCTTAAACCTGATTCTTCTGCCTCAGCTTTCCAAGTTCTGGGAATAGAGGTGTGTGCCGCCATGCCCGGCTCTCTGGGTCTTTTCTGAGGAGAGACCAGGGGCGATGGCGCTGCCTCTGGAGTGTGTGTGGATCAGGGCTACCACCCTGCGCATGTGGTTCTCCCTGCCTGTCGTCTTCCTGGTGGGGCATTGCAATGTGTCTAGGAATGTGGACCCTATCCAGCCGCCCAGCCTGCAGCATGGCCCTCCAGCTCCTGTCCCCTTGCCTGTGGGGTGCCCAAGCAACCTCAGCCCCCACTCCCTCCCTGCCTTCCTCTGACCAGGGTCAGCCTCAGTGTCCTCACCCCTGCCTCAGTTTCTCCTCCTCTGCCCCAGGCTTGATCCAGTCAAATCATTACATTATCCCTATTAATTTTTAGCTGTTGTACATTTCTTTCCTGGGACAGGTCGCCTGGCCAGGTAAAACGACACATGGACTAGGATCTGGGTGTTTCCGTACTAAGCGGCTTCGTCTCCACTAGGCTCTGCAGCACTGGCAGGGACTGTCTGGCTCTCAGTTTCCATATCTGTTAAATGAGATAATTCTTACCTGGCTCACTTCACCAGGGGCTAGAAACACGTGAGTGAAATGCACTTATAAACCACCAGACATGAGGCCCAGGGCTCCTGGCCTTACTCCAATTTACTGTGCTACCTGGGGCAAGGTGCTCAGTGTCTCTGAGCTTGGGATTCTTCGTCTGTTTCTTCAAAGGGGCAGTCCTCATGCTTCCCGTGTCCCTCCAGCACGGCCCCCATGGCTCCTGGGTCTGGTATGGTCTTGCTCAGCAGCTCAGGGACTGCTGTGGTGTGTAGCAGCCCATGGTCCTTCCCACTCTTCTGTGATATTGCTCTGTGAGTACCTCCACACCCCCTGTGCACAGCACCTCTCCTGGGCTCGCGCCCACCTTCTCCTCCCTGCCACCCTGTCACCCTCCCCTGTCGCCTGTAGGAAGCTGTCTACTGAGGGTGCTGGGCTGCCTGCTGGGGTGGGCAAAACAGCACTGTCAGCATTTCTTCAGCTTCTAATAAATTCACAGAAAACCTTCCCGCAGTTGAAGGCTCGGCGCGGAGGCCCTGCTGGGACAGGTGTTCTCTCTGAAGTTAGGGTGGAAACCAGTTTCTAGATTTGTCCTGACCCTGGGGCTTCCTTTTGGGAAAGGAGGCAGAGGGCTGAGGAAGGAAGCTAGCAGGGCGTCAGGGTGCACATCTGAGCTTGCCTTCCTTTCCCTCTCCGTCCTTCCTCCAGCCCTCCTTGTCCTCCCCGCCTCCCTTGTGCAGGCTCTGTATTTGTCCAGGCTGTGTACTGCTGATTCAGAACCACGAAGCTCCGCCTCCGCCTTCACGGCCTCCAGAGTGGACCCTGGTGTCTTGTTGGTGCAAAGCGCTCTGGTTCCGGATCTAAAACTCGCACCTCCTCTACATGTTCACACACTTGGTTCTGGCTGGTGACCGTTGGGTTTCTGGAGTCAGATGCCCATTGTTTATATTCCCAGAACTTCCTCTTCATAGACAGGAACACGAACACTTTCATGTTCACATACACAAAAGTGCCAAATGTTTTCAGGCTCCCCCTTCTTCGAAGCTCGCCCTTCCTGCTTCTGTCCATTGACAGGGGCGCTTGGAGCTCCGGGGGCCTTTTGAATGCAACCCACTGCCCACTGTCTGGCCTGTGGCTGCAGAGGGAGACAGACACTGCACTGACCTGGGGCTCCTGTAGGATTTCATAGTCTGCCACTCCTGCCCCCTCTAAGGGATGCCAGGGAACTCTGGATCCCTAGGCCCCAGGGAGCTGGCTTCCCAGGGCAAGGGAAGGGAAAACCTGTTTGCTGGGCACTTGTTAGTAATTTTTCTTTCTTCTAGTTTCTGGGTACAGCGTGGACCAGGTGTCCCCAGGCCTCTCATCTGGGGCTTTCACACTAAGGAGGCAGGCATGAGTTCCCCACCAGCCACCAAGCTTTACGGAAAAGAAGCGGCTGGAGCTGTCCACGTGTAGATGTGGGCTTCAGGGTGGCAGTGTCCCTGTCCTGGGGTCTACTTGAACTGGGACTCGACTTCCCCATGGATGCCTTGGGTGTGGGTAGAGCATCACTAATTCCCAGACACTGCATGGGAGCCTCCCGTGGCATTGTTTAGAAAGCAGAGCTGCGAACCCACTCCAGGCCTGCTGAATTAACATGGCCTTAGCGAGGCCAGGACCTGTTTATAAATGAGAGGCCTTCAGGCATGGGGACGGGTGGCCTCTCCAGCCCAGCCCTGAGTTTTTGGCTGGCCTGGCTCTGGGCAGTGTGGCCGCTGGCTCTGGAAATGTTCAGCCTTGAACCTGGCCCTGTGGACACAGAGGGCCTTCTTCCTGGGTGCTGGGGGCACGCACAGAGTTTGGGACACATTTTTCCTAGAATGTCTTTCCAGCAGGGTGCTGGCCATCAGTGTCATACAGAGCAGCCTGTCATTCTCACGTCTCTCTGTGTCTCTTAAAAGCACCGTTCCTTTTCTAAGAAAGACATTTTGCCTTCGGCATCTGGATCGTTATAATTAGTAGTATTTTTCCTAGGTCCCTCCTTCCCTTTCCTAAATTTCAAGCTATTTAAAGTATTAATTCATGGCTGGATTGGGCGAAGAGCCCAGTGTCTACCATGGGCTCCTGGGGACCCTCTCTGGGCCCACCTGAGACAGTCACTTGTCGCTTTCTTTCCTGGGTTCTGGTTTTCTCCTTGTTCCCAGGGCCAGGGCCGTGGCTGTCAGGCTTGGCTCAATGATGGCTGACTTTGGACCTTTCCTTTCCAGGCCTTTGTCTCCCCAGGTGTGTCAGGCAGGTCTAGCTGTGCTTGCTCTCAGAATGGGGGATACCCTGCGGCCCTCTGATCTGGCTGGCTCTCTGGCCTCTCCCACCAGGCCCAAGACCTACCTTTGTCCCTTCCAAGAGGGGCTTCAACTCCCTGGTGTGGAGGGAGTGTGTGGCGTGGCATCAGAGTGCTTGGTGGTCAGGCCTGTGTTCCTGGGGCCAATGCTGGGCTGGGGCACAAGCCAGCCGGCGACACCTTCTCCCTTGTTCATGACCTGATCTCTTGCAGGAGGCCTGTCTTAGTCTGTTTTTTGTTGCTATAGCAGAATTCCTGAGGCCAGGTGAGTTATAGAGAGTAGAGGTTCATGTAGCTCATGGTCCTGGAGGCTGGGAAGATCACGAGCATGGTGCTAGTGTCTGCTGAGGGCCTCCTGCTCCACCGTGGCGTGGTTGAAGGCATTGTGTGTTGAGACAGAGCAAGCCTGCTCGCTCAGGTCTCCCCCTCTCTCTTTTTTTTTTCCTTTTAAAGTCACTGATGCCATCATGGTATCCCCATACCTATGAACTCCTCCAACCCTAATCACCTCCCATAGCCCTCTCCCTATACCATTCACGTATGAATCTGGGGACTCAAAGCATGAACTTTTGAGGAACATGTTCAAACCATAGCAAGGCCCAGGGGGAGCCTGCAACCCCTGGGGTGGGACTCGGGGGAGCGGGGAGATGCCTTCTTACACCTGTTTAGAAAGACGGACGCCAGGGCCAGGCTAGCGCAGTGGCCTGAGCCTTGCGTGGCTGCTCCCTTCAGCCTTAGCTTTCGACACAAACACTGGGACCACAAAAGCGCCTCCCTTGTGGGTGACGAGAGGGCCCTGTAGACCAAGACATGATGAGGGTCTAGGTCAGGGCCTGGCCTCCTCCTCTTGGGAGAACTGCTATGGCGGTAGTAGTCATTGTGAGAAAGGCCATTACTGGAAGAAGGGCTTTTTGTATTTGGGCTGAAATATTCTCAATAAACTTACCTTCTGTATCCTGTTCTGCCATCCAGCTCGGCTGGGAGTGAAGCAGCGGAGAGAAGTGGCGATCGGAAGCCCCCCTGCCATCCCGGGGGTCACCCCAGGGTGGGAATCTGTTTTGCTCAGGACAGTATCCCCAGCCGGTATTTATGAGCATTTATCATGAATAAATACTCATTCAGTGCCTGAACAAATACATAAATGGTACTGTTGTCCAAAATCCTACTGGTAAAAAGCAAAAACTGAGATGCAAACCCCCTGGCGCCTTTTCCCCGGCCAGTGCTCACTCGCCGTCTCTGTGCACTGATGTTTTAACTCTGAGGGCTTCCGCCCAGGCAGACAGACGCCTCCTGGGCAGCCACTCAGGAAGTGTGTGGGGCTCTCGCTCCTCACAGATCTGTAGGTCCCCCCTGTGCCTGCTGGAGCCTTGCCTATTCTGCACTTGAGGGACCCCAGGGGCCTCTTAGCCTGGGCACCCTCACAATGCACGGCAGAAGGGAGCTGTCACCACGCACAAGGGCAGCCTCACTCTGGCTCCCCTGCTTCGGTCTGTGTTCATGTCCCTGGTCTTGTCAGTTTCTGGTTCTGGTGTTCCACCCCACACCCCACTCTTCCTGAGCTGAATCTATTCTCTGGGGTGACCCCTCTGTCTGGCTAGGCTTTGTGGGTGTGGAGCATGGAGACCCTACTCCTGTTAGGCACCACGCTTGGTGACGTTCACAGTGGGCTTGCACAGTGATGTTGGGGTACTCAGACCTCATCCACAGGAACACAGGGTCTCCTCGTGGGACAAGCAGGGATATCTGTCTTTCCAGATTCTTCGATGTCCTGCTGGCACTCCTTGGTTCCCAGCCGCATCGCTCCTGTCTCTGCTTTCATCATTAGAGCCCTTCTCTCTCTTTGGACTCTCCTACCCCTTCTTATGGGGACACTGTGGTCATGTTAGAGCCCACCGAATAGTCCAGGGAAATGCTCCCATCCCAAGAGCCTCGATTTAACCAGCTGCAAAGTTTCTTTCACCATTGCTATGGTCCTCACTAAAACTCATGTTGAAATTCGATCTCTAAAGTGGCAATGTTGGGAGGTGGGGTCTGTGAGGGTTTAGGTCATGGGTACCACCCTCATGAGTGGGTTAGTGTCTATCAGGAGAGGTGGAGTAGTTCTTGCAGGAATGGGTTAGTGATTGTGGCAGCAGGTTAATGATAAGAAGCCAAGGTTGTCTCTTCTGGTCGCCTCTCCCACCCTCCCTCTGCCTCTCAGCTTCCCTCCATGAGTGGAAGCTACACGAGACCTTCACCATGCTCTCAGACTTCCAGAACTGTAAGCCAAAGCAGACCTCTTTCCTTTATAAATCACCCAGATGTTTTGAAGCAATAATCCTTGGCCACAATGGTTAATGACAAGCCTGACGTCAGTCTACGATTGAGCGGACCCTTGGCAGACAGAGGTCCTTCTGGAAGCGCATTAGTGTGAGATTGCGGTGGCCCGCGGGCAAGCCTGTGGCTCTGGCCGTCTTTGGTGACAGTTACCATCTTGTACACAAGAACCTTCCTTCAGTACTTCCCATAAGGAGCACCTCCACTCTGATTCTGACAGCTTTGGCTTCTTTCGCAGGATCTATAGCTAGGATAGGCGAATGCCAGGCAGACAGGCTTTGAGAACCTGCCACTGGTGACCCTGCTGCCCCAAAGGGAAGCCATGTTGACTGAGCTCCTACTGTGTGCAGGGGGCTTCTGAGTGAGGGACTGTCATTGTCCTCGCTTTACAGAGGATGGGTGGCATCAGGGCACAGAGAGTCTTGAGTAAGTGCTTCGCGATGCCAGGGCTGGAGAGTGGTACGCGGCACACAAGCCCAGCCTGCTGACCCCGCTCCTTCCCTAGCGCCTCTGTGAACTGGGACGTTGTGGTGCATTCAGGCTCTTCCAGCCCTGTCCCTGAGCCCTGCTCCCCTCCCCAGGCTCTGGCTCCTATTCCTTGGCCTGAGCCCTGCTTCCTTTATGCCTGGACTTGTGGCCTTGCAGGGCACTGACCTGTCATTCAGACGGAGAACTGGGGGCTGCCTTGGTTTCCCTTTATAATTTAGGTCCCCACCCCATGAAGAGTAGAAACATTCTTCCTGCTTCTTCATTTTTTAAAAGAAATTTTAATTAAATTTTATCTGGTACTGTGCTCATTAGAGTAAATTTAGAAAATCCAATGTGTAACGATGAGGAAAACTACTCGCCATTCTCCTATTCGCTGCTAACATTATCACATTTTTATTTCCCATATTTTTTTTCAGTACTGGGGATTGAACCCAGGGGCATTCTACCTCCAAGCTACACCCCCAGCCCTATTTTTATTCTTTATTTTGAAACAGGGTCTCACTAAGTTGCGGAGGGCCTCACTCCGAGGCTGGCCATGAACCCGGATTCTCCTGTTTCAGCCTCCCAAGTACTGGGATTACAATCATGCACCACCACACCCAGCTTTTTTCCCATATTTTAAAATGTGTTTTCTTGCTTTTCTTGACTGAGCTCATGCTTCATAGTTTTGCCTTCTGATTTTGGTTCATTCAGTGTTATATTAAACACCTTCCTCAACACTATGGTTTTGTGAGCAGCATCTTTTATCGTTGTGTAATAGTCCACTGTGTCAAAGTTGATCACTCTAGTACTCCCCACATCTCGGTTGTTTTCAATTTCCTACCATGCCAAGAAGGCTTGGTGGACATGTTTTGTGCACACGTCTTTCTCCTCATCTCCGTGAGAGTTTGCGGAAGTAACGTCAGTAGTTATTACAGAGGCTCTGGATACAGATTGCCAAATTGCTTCCCCCCAAACTTAGGCTAACTCATCTTCCTGCCCTTGTGTGTTAATATTTGACCTTGGAAAGATGGTGAAGTCCTCAGTTATTAAATGACCCTCCAAATTAAATTGGGGCTGGAAGAGTTCGGGAACAGCCCATCTCTCCGTGAAGGTGGCCCTGGGGACTTTCAGTGGCTGTTAAGGGAGCACATGACCTGCTGGAACCGAGGCATAAAGCTCCTCTTTGGGCAGATTAGGCAGCTCACATTTGCCTGGAAAGCCTATTATTTGTAATAGATCTCATTTTTAAAGATCCATTGCCAACATAATGTCACGTAATTTTACACAGAAATGGCTTTTAGATTTTAATATGTTTCTGCTCAGTCACTTAGAGGAGTTATTTTTAAAAAAATCTTTCTTTCTTTTCAAATGTTCCAAGTTTTCCACACCCGCGCCTCCCAGGCCCAGGACAGAACTATCGACCCAGCCCCATTTTTTTTTCCTGCTGGGCTCGAATCCTCCCCAGGATCTTTTGCAACACTACTCCAGGAAGTCATTGCCAGTTGAAATAAATTAAGTGCAGGGAATTGAATCTCATTTCCATATCCATTTAGCCCCAGGCGACTGCGGCACCTCTGCCGGTGCGTGGTGGTTATTGCTTCTGTTGTTTCTCTCCCCGTTCCTGGATGAGCTTGAGGGAAGGAGATGAAGGAGTGGTGACTCTCAGTGGGCTCAGGGGGCTCTGGGTGATATTTTGAGGTGCAGTGGTCCCTGCAGGACCTTTCAGCTGCATCCTACTGATGATTACATCTTCCACCCATGTCCTGACCTAGGCTTGACTACTTAAGAAGTGTCTAATCTTAAAGCAGGTGTCATGGTGCACACCTATAATCCCAGTGCTTGGGAGGCTGAGACAGGAGGATTGCAGGTTCAAGGCCAACAGAGTATGGTCATTTAGTGAGACCCTGTTTCAAAATAAAAAATAAAAAGGGCTGGGGGTGTAGCTCAGTGGTAGAATGCTCCTGGGTTCAACCTGCATTACCAAGAAAAAAAAAGTGTAATATTTCTGCAATGAAAAAAAAAACACAGCAGAGGAAAGGGATAGCTAGCTAGCGATCAAGGCCTCTTCCAGCAGTGATCCTGCAGGATCTGCATTGTGGCAGGTGCAACAATTGTGCAAAGGCCCTGGGGCCTGGCCAGTGTGGCTCTTGTGGAGTGAGAGAGGGGGAATCTCCTGGAAAGCAAGGTGTGGGTGTGTGGGGCAGCCAGAGCCGGACCCTGCAGGCCCTTGCTGAATATTGTAAGGATGCTGAATATCATTCTAAGAGAAATGGGAAGATTTTGTATTTATTTTTTAATGTTTATTTATTTATTTATTCATTTATTCATTCATTTATTTATTTATTTTGTGGTACCAGGGATTGAACCCAGGGGCATTCTACCTCCGAGCTACACCCCCCAGCCCTATTTTCTATACTTTATTTTGAAACCGGGTCTCACGAAGTTGCGTAGGGCCTCACTAAGTAGCTGAGGCTGGCCACGAACCCGGATCCTCAGGTTTCAGCCTTCCAAGTACTGGGATTACAAGCGTGCGCCACCACTCCCGGCTATTTATTTATTTATTTTTTTATTTATTTTTGTGGTACAGGGGATGGAACCCAGGGGCCTTTTACCTCTGAGCTACACCCCCAGCCTGATTTTATATTTTTTTATTTGGAAACACAGTCTCACTAATGTTTTTAAAATATTCCTTTGGCTGCTTTGTGGGGAATGGACAGCAAGAGAGCACGTTACACCCTTAACCAGGGCAGCCTACTACACACCTCTTTATGACCTCCCTTCCACAGCAGAATAGAAGCTCCCTGGGGGTAAGGACTGCTCCATGTGTCCTGAGGATTTAACCCATGGTATGCTTTCAATAAATGAACGAGCGTACAAAAACCACAGAACATTATTTATGTATGGATATTTATTTATTTATTTATTTATTTATTTATACTGGGGATTGAACTCAGGAGCATTCTACCTCTGAGCTACACCCCCAGCCCTATTTTATTTTTATTTCGAAACAGGGTCTTGTTAGGTTGATGAAAATCTCACTACTTGCTGAGGCTGTCCTTGAACCTGTGATTCTCCTGTCTGTGCCTCCCAAGTACTGGGATTACAAGAGTGCACCACTATGCCTGGCTTATGTATGGATTTAAAAGTAAGAAAATTCTAACATCTGAAGGTCAGAGAAGACCTGAAAAGTGAGAAATATATGGTCTAGAGAGCAAGGCTTTTATTCTGAGGATGTTGGGTCTCAGTCCTGAGTCTACGGATGCCACACAACTCCCAGATACTCATGAGATGGAGCCAAACATTCTAATTCCAAAGTCCACATGGGGGTGGGAGGGAGCATGTGAAAACAGCCAGGAAAGTCCTTAAAAAGAATACAATAAGGGAGAAACAACCCTACTATATGCCAAAGGATATTTAGGAGTTACAGTAGTTAGCATTTTGTCTCTACAAAGTACAGTTTGTCCTAGGTGTTAGGACAACTCAATGGCCATATGAAAATAAATTATTAAACCTGGATCTCTCTTTGACTTCAGCCAAAACAAATTCCATATGGGTCAAACTTGGTGTGTGTGTGTATGTGTGTGTGTGTGTGTGTGTGTGTGTGTGTGTGTGATACCGGGAATTGAACCCAGGGTCATTCTGCCTTTGAGCTATTCCTCTAGTCCTATTTTATTTTATATTTTGAAACGTGGTCTCATTAAGTTGCTGAGGGCCTCATTAAGTTGCTTAGGCTGGCCGCAAACCTGTCATCCTCCTGTCTCAGCCTCCCAGGTACTAGGATACAGGTGCGTGCCACCATGCCTGGCTTGGGTCAAAGATTTAAGTGCTGAAAATCGACAATCATACATACCACTTTTCAGAGCTGCATGGAGAAGTTTGAGTTCCATTATATCTAGTTGGTCCCATCAGAAATATTTCTCATCTTCAAAACCGCTTTAAACTCTTAATTTTGTTACTTGAAAGTTAGATCATAATTCTTCCACTGAGATTTAAAGTTTTCTTTCACCTTTAGTGCAATTAATTTGTCGATGAGTCATTGCAGATTCCAACAGTTCACTACACATGAATAAAAATGATCACTTTTGTGAATGTCTTATTTACAAATTGCAAACATATTTAGCTGTTCACTTGTAGTACACACACACACACACACGCATGCACGCACACACTGCATCCTATTTAGGGATGTTGAAAATAGAATGAAAAGTGCATTAAATTTTGAAGATGACAGCCTAGGCCTTTTCGAATCCAGCTATGGAAACCAAGCCTGCCTTCCCTCTTGATACACATTTTGTGAGCATTAAGTGAGACTGTGAAGCCTGAAGCTCTCAGCAGGTGCTGGCAGCCCCCCTCACCCAATCCCTTCCCCACTTTATGTAATTTCACTTGGCTGAAATAAGCCATAAACAATGGGAAGTCAGGGATTTTAATTTTTTTTAATGAAATGCATTGAACCCCTTTATGAGGCCAACACCGGCTGGGTAGACGAACAGTGGGCCGTCAGCTTTTTGGGCCACATTTGCCATATGGTGTTGTTTTGCTTCAGGGAATGCACTTCCCCTAGTGGTAGATCTGAACCATCAGCACATTTATGTAGCCTCAGCTCCTCTGTAGCAGAGGCCTCCTGGGATTGAGAGATGGGAGGGATCCAGCCTCCTGTTGGAGGGAGCGCTGGTGGAGGGATGGAACTTGAATGGGCCCTGGAGCTGGTGGGTAATGCTGGATTTAGAACTCACCTTTCCTGCTGCTCAATGCTGTGCTTGTTATTATGGTGTGAAGCGTTCTGCCCTGGAGGTGGATCTGCACAGATGATAGGGGATTACCGGAGTCATCATTTGGATGGTGTGACTCAAGTGGTGGGAGGCTTGCAATGCTCTCAGCATCAGCTCAGTTCTGCTGGCAGCAGCGAGGAGGATAAACAGAATCTCCCGGTCCTGTCCTTTCTCTTCTCACGTGCAAGACAAAAGCTGCCAAGTTAAATTATGCCCCCAGTCCCTGCTGCTGAGAATTCATAGTACAACACTTCTTTTTTTTTTTTTTGCGGTACTGGGGATTGAACCCAGGGGTGTTCTACCTCTGAGCTACACCCCCGGCCCTATTTTTTATACTTTATTTTGAAACAGGGTCTTGCGAAGTTGCGGAGGGCCTCACTGAGTAGCTAAGGCTGGCCGCGAACCCGGATCCTCCGGTCTCAGCCTCCCAAGTACTAGGATTACAAGCGTGTGCCACCACACCACGCCACCAAGCGGCCATAGTACAGCACTTCTGCTCCTCGACGCACTGTGCCCTTCATTAAAACAAGCCTAGAGAGAAGAATTTTAAAATTCCCATTGTCCCTCCTGATAGAAACAACCAATATTAATGGGATACCTTTTTTAAAAAATTTAAAAATCTAGGTATGATATTTTACTTTCTTGTTTTATTCTTTTTAACATAGTTGTGGCCATACTTCCATATACAATTTCCTATTCTGAAGTTCTCATCATACAACAGAACCCCCCCCATATTTATTATACTTGTTTTTAAAGCTGGGGTCTTACTATGTTGCCCAGGCTGGTCTTGAACTCCTAGGCTCAAGTGATCCTCCTGCCTCAGCCTCCCTAGTAGCTGGGTCTGTCCATTCTCCTTCCTTCCTTCCTTCCTTCCTTCCTTCCTTCCTTCCTTCCTTCCTCCCTCCCTCCCTCCCTCCCTCCCTCCCTTCCTTCCTTCTTTCCTTCTTATAGTGGGGATTGAACCCAGGGCCATTCTACATCTGAGCTACACCTCCAGCCCTTTTTAAAATTTTTAATTTTAAAACAGGGTCTCACTAGGTTGCTGATAGTCTTGCCATGTTGCTGAGGCTGGTCTCAAACCTGCGATCCTCCTGTGTCAGCCTCCCAAGTACTAGGATTACAGGAGTGTACCACCATGCTCGGGTCCATTATATGTTATTTATAAAAATAATTTGTGGCTATAGAATATCCTATCCAAAAATATTTTAGGAAACATAACCAGTTGAACATATACCTTTGACTGTCATCAAATTCTAGGACTGAAATCACTAGGTTTAAAATGCTTCATAACATATTTTTTGATATTGAAATAACACACATTATAAAAACATGTGTACAAATAACAAAAAGTCTAACAGAGCAAAAAATAAAAAGCAAACTTCTCTGCCTAACCATGTCCAACACCCACCTCCAAGTCCATCACCATCTTTAACCATTTATAACTTATTTTTCTAAAAATTGCCTTTCCATCTGTAAATGAGACATCAACCATTCTAAACCCCTTTTAAAGTAATTCTAGTCCTAGAATTCAGTAACAGCAAAAGTCACATGTCCAACTAACCAAGTCCACTAATAAATTGCATGGACAGGTTCTATGTGGCCACTAAATCATTTTTATGAATAATTTGAAATAGACATGGAATCAAGTATGCTTCTAGTCTCAATCTATCAACTTAAAACGCATGAGTTCAATTTCCAACATTAAATTGAGGAATGTAGCTGATGGGAAGTATCCAGAACTTCTCCTCACCTTTCCTCCTGTCAATTTTTAATATTTATACTGTCAGCTGAGATCTCATTATTAGACTCGTTATTTCAGTTCCTGGCTTACATCGCCACTTCTTGGGCTATCCACTTTAGCAGTATCTTATGTCTCCTCCATCATAGCATGAGGTAAAAACATGCTCTCCTATCCTTCTTCCCACTTTTCTTACTCTCAGTTTCTTGGAAGAGACCGCTTCTTCACATGGCCAGGGCTCTCACATTTCCGCGGTGTTGAGCCTCAGCGAGGGTTGCGCTGAGCTGAGGCTGTTTCAGAAGCCTCAGGGCAAAGAAGGACCAGCCCTGGACCACACGCTTGAAGGGAAGGAGGGGCTTTACAATCACGTCCCTGGAGAGGCACTTGTCCAAGAGCGGACACGTTGTGGGGACATTCGCCACATTTTTCCATTCCCTGTCATTTGTACGTCTCACATTTGGGGGCACTGGGGCAGGGAAGACATTTCCAGGGGACTGTCCTTCCTCCTACTGGGGCTGAAAATGTGGTCTCCTCCTCCTCCTCAGGGGCTGTGCAGATGGGTTGTGGATGGGGGCTCTGGGTGGCTGCTCCTGGGAGAGAAAGGGAAGGAGGAAGTGGGTTCCCACCCTGCTGATGACCCTCAAGGTCCAGGTTGGTGTGGTGCCGCCTCTGCCATGGGCTGTTGGGAGCCTCTGGGAGAGAGGCTCAGTAGTTTGGATGATCAGTGCTCTGTTCTGGAAACTGGTGGAATATTCTCTCTATCACAGAGCTCACTCAAGGGGATGTACTTGGGACATGCCCTGCTAACACCTAGTGTTGTCTCTGCACGTGCACATCCCTCTAAAATTCCTAAGCTAGACACCTAAGCCTCCATGGGAAGGCATTTGCAGATGGGGTTGTTGGAGAGTAACGAGGCCATGGGGATGGAAGCCAGGAAGGGCGTCCTCACCAGGAACCAGGTATGCCCACGTCTTCCCTGATCTCGGCCTTATGGCTCTGGAACTGTGAGAAATAACTGTTGGCTTGCTTAATCTGCACAATGTATGGTATTTCTGACAGCCTGAGCTTACTCGATGTGGAGAGGTTGGGCTCAGGGCAATGAAGAGAACCTGACTTTCATCATCCCCGACCCCCATGGACCAGACAGGCATCCAGGCCTCTTACCACGCATGCTCACAGGGGATGCATTCCTCCACATTGCCATCTCTGTTCTAGGCACTGGGGATGCAACACACAGAAGTCTCTGCCCTCAGAAAGCTGGAAGTCATCAAACGGAGACAAGACAAAAACAGCGTCATCGGTTGTGTTGGGTGTTAGAAGGTGGCGAGTGCGATGGAGATGGGCTGGGAGTGCAGCACTGGACCCTGGTCCCTCCCTGCCTCCATGGGCAGGGCTGGCCTCTGGCCTCCCTGGTTGCTCGATGGCATCCTCTCTCCTGCATTCAAGCCATGTCCAGCACTTCCTAGTGCCTGGATCCTGCACACGGAGGCTCAGGGTGGCATCTTGGAAGAGATAAGCAGACAGTGGCAACAGCGGGAAAGGAGGAGCTTGCGGGACTCTCTTCGGTGCTGCTGAGCAGGGACCGGGGACAGGTGGGCTGAGAGGCAGCCCTGGCCTTCCTTGTATGGAGAGGTCCTGGAGGCGGTCACAGGTAGGCCCCTTAGCCCTCAGCAAGAGCCTTCCTGCCCAGGCTCCTGCCAGGCACATCGGATGGGAGGAATCTTTTTTTATCTCTGGCGGGTGTGGGCTCAGAGGCCTGGGCTGGGACCTGGGCCCTGTGGCTGGGATGGCAGGTGGTCCCAAGCAGGGCAGCCAGGAGAGCTGCCATCAGGGTGCAATGACCGGATCTCAGTGCACACCCACCACTAGCTTCGACACTTCTTCCTCAGTTAACCCACCAAAGAGAAATCTTGCCTTCCTCCTGGTTGCTGGGGCCTGGCACCAGGAGCTTTAACCCCAGGCATGCTTGCTCTGTAAGCGCTGCCTGAGCCTGCCAGCCAGCCTCAGAGTGGGTTAGACCCTGCCTGTGCCAGGCCCGTAGGTGTCCGGGGACTGTGGTGGGGAGAGAGAGCAGGAGGGGTCTCAGGGCAGGTGCCAAGGGGAAGATGAGGTCTCACTGTGGGGAGGGGAGAAGCCCCTCCAGGCAGGGGCTGCACTGTGAGTGGCCAGGGGAGAGGGGGCCACAGTGGCAGGCCTAGACACTGGGCTACAGAGACACCCTGTGAGCCAGGGCATGCAGGCTGATGGGAAAAAGAGAAGAGAGTTCTTTCCAGGACAGCTGGAGATGTCTTTTCATTATTCTTTTGCTCAAAATAGAATTATTTTTGAAATCAAATGTGACAGGCGGCTCAGGCATTTTGCCTAGGCTGTCTGCAGGAACTGGCTTCCTCGCCTACATATACTCACCCCCCCCCAAAGGAAGAGGGAGGCAGCATTCTGCTGGTGTAAAAGAAAGTGGGAGGCAGAACTGCAAGCAGATGAATTTAGGAGGGTGAGGCCGGGGAAGGGTGGGGCAGAGGAAGCGGGAATAAAAGCCAAAGGGCTGCCTGGAGCCAGCTGCTCCTGGTTACAAGTGCACACCCCACAGTGCTGGCGGGCTGGCAAAGAGAACTGCTTCTCAGGACAGTGTGGCCCTGTGCTCTCAGAGCCCTGGCCTCTGGCTCTGACAGGCGTGCCAGGTGGGCAGAGTTTGTGGACCCCCAGGAGTCCCTGGGACGCGGCCCCACAGTGCAGGCCCCGGGCTGACAAGACAGCCTGTTGCAAGGTCTGATCCTCAGCAGGAACAGGTACCTGCTGCTGGGAAGACAGGAAGAAAACTCAGTGTGCAGCCTGGGGAGGAGAGGTGGGCACTCAGAAGAGATGCAGGTGGAGGGGTTTGGGTACTGAGCAACAGAAGAGAGGGCCCAGGCCTGGCTGACCACTGCATCGTCAGTTTCCCCACATGGAAGATGCTGGGGTCCTGGCTGTGGAGGAGCTGGCGTGAACCAGTGGACTGCATGGTGCCCTCCTCAGCTCTCTGCCTCTCTACTTTACATTGAGTCTCCTGTCCCTATCTGTCCTCCCCTTGGCTAAGTCTTGTCCCATCTGATCTCCCCCTGGGTCCCCTTTGCACATGGCCCAGGGCCTGGCCCACAGTGCCTGCCTGATGTGTGTGTGGTGAATGGATGGATCAATGCAATTAAAAATCTTTGAATAATACTTTCTAAAAGGCAAGCAGGGGATTCCTTTGAAACACAGAGAAGTGAACGCAGCCAGAGTTCTGTCTCCTATGAAAATTTCACTTAAAGGACAGTAAAAGAGCCCGAACTCCTAAGGACAAAGAGAGCCACTGAAGACATGATATTAGACAAGAGGAGTTTTTGGAAACCTGAAAGTAGATGGATAAATAGCAAAGGACTTGGTAATCCTGAAGGAGCTGAAAGCTAATCATCTGCTAATTAGTGCTAAATCCTAGAAAGGCTGGAGAATGGAAGGTACCAAGGGCCTGAGAGAGAACTGGAGAGGGGAGCTAGAAACAGGTGATTAAGGATCTTCAGCCGGGCGTGGTGGTGCATGCTTGTAATCCCAGTACTTGGGAGGCTGAGACCGGAGGATACGGGTTCGCGGCCAGCCTCAGCTACTTAGTGAGGCCGTCTGCAACTTTGTGAGACCCGGTTTCAAAATAAAGGATAAAAAATAGGGCTGGGGGTATAGCTCGGAGGTAGAATGCCCCTGGGTTCAATCCTGGGTACCGCAAAAAAAAAAAAAAAAAAGAATCTTCAAGGGAATCCGTCCAGATTCAAATGGGCCAACTTTGGCTTCATAGACTGCATCTGTGCCTGTCCCACCCTGAGGACACAGGTTGTGATTTCTTTCCTTTCCTTTTCTTCCCTTCCCTTCCCTTCCCTTCCCTTCCCTTCCCTTCCCTTCTCTTCTCTTCTCTTCTCTTCTCTTCTCTTCTCTTCTCTTCTCTTCTCCTTTTTTTCTTGGTACTGGGGATTGAACCCAGGGGCATTCTACAGGGTCTTGCTAAGTTGCTGAGGCTGTCTTAGAACCCGTGATTCTCTAGTCCCAGCCTCCCAAGTTTGGGATTACAGGCATGCACCACCACACCCAGCTTACAGGCTGCAATTTCTGTTCCTGCACAGGCTCAGGAGGAACAGCAGACCTGTGGGAGGGGGCAGAATCTGCTGCAAGCCACTGGCTCCAGCTCGAACTTTCTTTGATTTCAAATGGCTTTACTGAGACGTGTTAGACACAGACGGACCATTCGCCTTTTACTTTGGGCACATAGCTAATCGCTGGTGGGTTTTGGCTGCTTGGGCCATGACTGCAAAGTGCTAGGCTGATTCCAGAAAAGCGCAGCACATGAATGCTCTTGCACACTTTTCAGTAGAGATAAGCATTTGTAGAGATTGAGTGTGACGTGAACTCATCATTCTCACTCAGCCTTATTGCAGACATGGCCCAAGGACCCTGTCCCTCCATGGTCCCTGCCAGGTGGGACATTGGTCTCCATGTGCTGGGAGCTACACCAGCAGCCGTAGCCAGCACCTGCCATCTCCCAGCATCCAGGTGGGTGCTGTGGGGCTGGTGGAAGCAAGAACATCTGGCCCCAGAATAGTTGACCCTGAAGGTCCTCCGGACCTCCCCCGGCACTGAATGTTCTGGAAGGCTGTGTAGGATAACATCTCCCAAAGTGCACACTAGCACACAACCATGTGTCACTGATTCCAAGCCCGAATTATAGTCCCACTTAAGGTCTCGAAGAGGTCTGGCCTGATTGCCTATGGACATCTAGAGGGATCGGTTACCTAAATGTTTTTTCCGTAGTGATGGCATTGTTTAGGACAATATGTTTTTGGGGTTTTTTTTTTTTTGGTAGGAGACAAGGTCTGCCCTAGGATTAACATGACATTCCTCCAATTTAAATACAAAATTTGGCCCAATTTTAAGAACCCGTCTATGTATTTATCAGGGTCATCTGTGAACTTCCCCAAGTTCACTTTTATTTCTCTTAAGTCCTTACGGGAAAAGGACACGTGTACCATTTAGGGACCAAAGTCTGAAGCTGATTTCTGTAGAGGCAATCAGGAGGAGGGAGCAGAGGCCTGAGGGGATGGGGTCTGACCAGGGACAAAGTGTTGGTGCCAGGGGTGCAAGGAAGAACAGTAGAGAGGTCAGTGTAAAGAGGAGGATGATCTGAGGGTGGCCAACCAGGGTCCCAGTGTGTGTGGGTCAAACATCCTGGGGAAGTGTGGGACCAGCCTTGACCTCCACACAAAGGCTGGGATTCTGAGAGAGAGAGAGAGAGAGAGAGAGAGAGAGAGAGAGAGAGAGAGAAAGCACGCTTGCACATAGTGCTCTTCAGACCACTTCCCTAAATGTTTGCAAAAGAGACCTAGTGGTTGGAGAGTACTGGGATTTACACTTCCCTCTGGGGCCAGCTTTCACCATCCTCTAATTTGTACACAGGCCAGGCTGTTGTGCAGAAGACGACGAGGCATTTCTTTTTTAGGGTCTGAGGGTCGAACGCTTCCCAGTTGTGGAGCATGTATTCCAGGAGACTGTGAGCCTTGGAAGTAGTTTCTCACGTAAAAGGAAAACAAACGAGATGTCTCTGCCCTTGAATTAGTGCCCCAATCCAAGCAGGACCCTTCTTGCGGAGGTGACCCTTCTTGCGGAGGTGTCCCTTTGGAGGTCTATGTGGTAGGAGTAGCCGGCATCTTTACCTACGCTTTGAACATGGAACTTCTCAGTAAACCCTGGAATCTCTATTGTTCAACAAAGGAAGTAAAAGATGGTGGGAAAGATCTGCTATCGCTGTGTCCAGTGGTGATTTTAATCAACGCTGTTCATAAAAAAAAAACGTAAGCCTCCTTCTGACTGCTTAGGAGGGAGGGCATGCAATTATCTGCCAAGGTGGAGGACCCTCTGGTTGGGGGTCTTGGCTGTGAGAGATGCACTTCCATATTAATTGACCTTAGAATGTTAACAGAGGAAGGAGGGCCCCCAAGGGTGTGCATAATACACCCCAAAATAGAGGAGAACTGAGCCTAGAGAAAACCCTGGTCTGTGAAGAAGGAAGAAGGAAGTTTCGTATTCCCTCATGGGAAATGGAAAGGTAGACATAATACGATTGGACCATTCGGGGTTCCTGTTTGTAGAGAGACCTGCCTGGAGATTCAAGCCTTCACCTGAGTAATTTGTCTTAGCTATAACCAATTTTGTCCCACATACAAAAATTCCTTTCAAAAATTTCATCTTCCACAAAACTTTTGTGACTTGCATCAGCCTTCTGATTTTGCTCTAATATTTCCTTTCCCATTTGGGACAATCTTTAGGTAAAACTTTATTTTACCATACAAGATCCTTTCTTTTTCCCAAAAATTCTCACATCTTTTAACCTTCCTTACCAAAGATATCCTCATACTCATGTACTTTCTTTATATCTCTTTCTCATTCCTATGCACCAATTCCTTTCTACCTTAATCCCGTCCTTAAATTTGTTTGAAATGATCCTACAACATTCTGAATTCAGACCAAACTAATTATTTTCTCAATAAAAATATCTAAGTTGACATATATCAAAATGTATAATTACAATGCACCAATAAATGAACATAAAAATATCTAAGTTATCATTACTACCTTGTCAAAGCATTGCATAAAATTTGTGTATAAAATTGCAGTGACCAGAGCCCGACTTTCCAGAAGACGAAGCAAAGTCCAGTTTTTCAATAATCCATGAGCACTTTTAACAGATCCATATACGTTATCATAGCCCTTAAGAAGCTAACAGCATTTCAAGTATTTATCTATTTTCATTTACCCATTTATCTCTAAGTCCTTTCTAGATTACTCCTAAAAACTGAAACATTAGGCTAGCATCATTAGCATCTGAAGCCAGTTTTTTTTTTTCCTACCAGGAGAAACCCTAAAAGCAATGACCCTTGTTATTACAAACACCACCTTGGTTGGCTAGCCACTTAAATAAGTTTGGTGGCAGTGGCTGAAGCCTGTGGCCTCTATAGGCATCCTCATGTCCAAGCACCCTAAACTAAAATGGCATTGACGTGGGTCAGGGAGCCACTGCTGTCAAGGAGCTGGCCCTGTCGAGAAACTGTTGCTCTTGAGTAACTGCCATTGCTGCCCCCGCTGCCTCTCTCTCTGCTCTGCTCTCTCCCCTGCTGCTTTCCCGTAGCTGCTCTCTTTCTCTCTTTCTTTCTTCTGGGCTTTCATGACGCTAGCTTTTTTTTTTTTTTTTTTTTTTGCTGTACTGGGGATTGAACCCAGGGGCATTCTACCTCCGAGCTACACCCCCGGCCCTATTTTTTTTATTCTTTATTTTGAAACAGGGTCTCAGTAAGTTGCGGAGGGCCTCACTAAGTAGCTGAGGCTGGCCGCGAACCCGGATCCTCCCGTCTCAGCCTCCCAAGTACTGGGATTACAAGCATGCTCCACCACGCCCAGCTCCATGATGCTAGTTTTTATAGACTGGTAACTCATCTATCTTCAGTCCCTCATTTGCATCCTCAATGTGATTGGTCCTTGGATCCGGAGCTGGATTGATCCTTGGATCTGGGGCCTGACTGGTCCATTTTGAATCCTGTTTTTGTGGCTTGGCAGCTCCTTGTGCAGGCCCGTTCCTTCCCCTCCACCAGTGCCCCCATCCAACTCTGCGTCCATCCTGACTCCCTTGGCCCCGGCAAGTCCTGCTGCCAGGGGTTGTAACACTTGAGAGAGGAGCTGGCCCGCCATCACTGTTACATCTAGGTCCTATCAGGCCCCACTTCTGCTCAAACCCTCATGGCCCCCATTATTTCAAAGTGAACATCAATGTCCTCAAATATGAGTTTATGGCTCTATCTAATATTCCACAAAGCCCTCCACCCCTCTCACTCCTGTGGATGGCTGGCTCACCTTGCCCCAGGCCCTGTGTCCCTCAGCCAGCCTTCCTATCTGAGGGGGGAAGCCCTGCCCCCAGTCCTCCCTGTTGCCTTTCCCTATTTGTTTATCTCTATGGCACTTGTTACTAGCTGGACTAGATTATATTTATGTGTTGTCTTAGTCCACTTTTCCATTGCTGTGACCAAAATACCTGACACAAACAACATAGAGGAGGAAGTTTATTTGGCTCACCATTTCAGAGGTATAGTCTATAGTCGGCCAACTCCAGGGTAGGTATCATGGTAGCACATCGTGGCAGGGGATAGCAGAGGTCAACTCAACAGCAGCCAGAAACAGAAAGAGTGATAGGAAGCAACCAGGAACAGATATAGATCCCAAGGCCACACCCCCAGTGACCTACCTCCTCCAACCACACCCCACCTGCCTAAATTACCACCCAGTAAATCCATTCAAATTATTAATCCATCAATGGACTCATCCACTGATGAGATTAGAGCCCTGATTCAATTAGTTCACCTCTAAATATTGCTACATTGGGGGCATGCTTTCAACACATGAGCCTTTTGGGGGATATTCCAACCCCAACCCATGACATGTGTTCGTTTGCATCCGGAGCCCCCTACTGGGGAGTGAATAACTTATGAAGAGGCCACTGTTGGTTTTGTCAGCTGTGATATCCTCAGTGTGTGCAGCACCCCCAGCATGGAGCACTGCCCGCCAGGGGTGACCGTAGGACGCAGAAACATGGCCTGGGCCCCAGGTCAGTGCCCAGAAGCAGCAGCTGGCTGTGAACATGCAATGTGGGTGGTGGTGACCTCGACAAGTAGGCTGGCAGCTATGCAGTCTAGGCTGCAGGGAGCTTCGGTCATGCATTAGTGGCCACACACAGCGATTGATGGCAGCTGTGGCTTCTCACCACCTGCCATACTGCCTCTCAGATCCACACCTGGGCTCAGGGTCCTCGGCCGAGTTACCTAAGCTCCTGGACTCAGTGTTCTTCCGTGTAAAATGGGGATGTTGATACAACTCCCTCAGTAATGCTGATGGCCAGATATCCAAAGTGGACGGGGCAGGGGAGCCACCTCTCCTGCTTCTGTCCCTATGGCCCACTGCCCTGTGGGGTTTCTTTTTTGGATTCTGGATAAATCATTTCCCTGATCCTGGCTGGCTTAACATTGGTTTGTTAGTGTCCTTTATGAATCCATTCCCAAATTCATCTGAGGTGGGGTGGGATGTGTAAAATCAATTCCCTAAAGGCTCATAGCTGACCTCATATGACCCTCCCAGCTCTCAGCTAGTGGGGAGATAAGAGTGTGAGGGGATGGCCTCTCCACCATGTGTCCTAAGGGCTGGCAGTCCTCTTCCACTTCCCACCTGCAGAAGACCAGGGCAAAGCTGGGGTCTGGGGACTCCTTCTTTCCCCTTGGCCTGCTGGGGAGCTGGAGTTCAGGTCCCACTGCCTCCTGGGAGATAGACTGCTCATTATGGGGTGCAGTCAGGTCATAGCACCTTTCTTAGAAGGCCTCCATGGGGCACGTGGACATTTGACCTTCTGGAGATCTCCCCTCCTCTCCATCTGCAGGCTGCCCTGTGTTGGAGAGGCGGAAATGCGAGTGAGAAGCTCTGAGTTCTGAGCTTCTACTGACTTAGTTTTGCAGGAAAGGAAAGGTCTGGAAGGTTTGCAAACCCTTGGGGTGTTTGGGGATGGGAAGCTCCACCACTGTCACAGGTTGCAAGAGGGAGGAGAGATGTGCTACAGAGGACAAGCCCTCAGCGCCCTCATCGCCACCAGGCGTAGCAGTTGCTCTTCTCTCATCCACGGCCATCAGCCTTAACAAGCACCATCAACGGCAAAGACCTGCAAGGCTGCGAGACAGCTCTATGATGCTGGGGAGTGCATATAGGGGGCAGGCATATTTCCCTGGCTCTGAGGGATACTTATAATAAAATGGTAGCTGCACTTGGAGTGGGGTCAGAAAAGTGCGTTGCGACTCAGCCTTCCTGGCTCCGAAGAGCCCCGGGCACTGCGCTTCCACGCTTGGAGATGAAGTGAGAGGGCTGCTGTGCCACACACGTTCTTGTCGGTCTGTGCAGCATGTGGCTGGGCAGTGCCGCCGGCCCTGGGTGACCTGACGCGCTATCCGTTGGCGTCTTCACTTCCTGAATGGCTCTTGTTTGAAGAGACGCTGTGTGAAGTGCAGAGGTACAGGTGGGTGTGGAAAGCTGAAAGGTGGCTCCCTTGGATGTGCCTGGCCATGACTGCTTCAGCCAATAGGGAGCAGAGGGCTTAAGAGCAGGGATGGAGAAGCCAGGCGTGGTGGCGCATGCTTGTAATCCCAGTACTTTGGGAGGCGGAGACCGGAGGATCCGGGTTCGCGGCCAGCCTCAGCTCTCGCTCTCTCTCTCTCTCTCTCTCTCTCTCTCCTTAGTGAGGCCCTCCGCAACTTCGTGAGACCCGGTTTCAAAATAAAGTAGAAAAAATAGGGCCGGGGGCGTAGCGCGGAGGTAGAACGCCCCTGCGTTCAATCCCCGGTACCACAAAAAAAAAAAAAAGAGCAGGGATGGAGAACGGGCTGCCCAGGTGTGCTCTGTCCCACCCCCTCTTGCCATCCCGCTGGCCCTGGGCAGCCTGTTGTCTCGCTCCTTATATTCCTTTTTGAGTTTGGAGTGTCCAGATGTTCCAGTGGCACTATCCCCTTCATAGGCTGAGAGACAGAGACTGGGGGATGACAGGGACTCCTCTGGTGCCCTCCCCAGAGCTTGGGTGTGATTGAGCAATCCCCCTGTCCACAGCCTGCCGCATTGTGAGGGAAACAGGACTTAGC
>PVJS01014409.1:26128-40525 GCA_004027185.1 Glis glis
AAAAAAAAAAAAAAAAAAAAAAAGAGAGAGAAACAGGACTTAAATTGTAGGAAAAAAAACGAAGCCGCCAGGACAGGATTAAGGGGTGAGTTTGAGAGTGGGCCCCGCTGGGGCGGAGGGACCGATGGCGCCATAGACTGGCTCGTCCTCACGGCCATAGACTGGCCCGTCCTCACGGCCATAGACTGGCTCGTCCTCACGGCCATAGACTGGCCCGTCCTCACGGCCATAGACTGGCTCGTCCTCACGGCCATAGACTGGACCGTCCTCACGGCTCCGCGCTGGGGGCTCGGGCAGTCCTGGGGTGGAGTCAGAAGTTCAGTGGTACATGTGAGGGCGTGTGTGTGTGTGAGCATACTGTAGATGGAGTGTGTCACTATGAGTGTAGCAGAATAAGCACACGTGTGTGATCACACGAGTGTGCCAGAGCTCACATGTGCACGCCTATGATTTATGAGTGTGTCAGAGTGCATGTGAATGAGCAAATGTCTCTGAGTGTGTGTGCCTGTGAGAGAGCAAACGTGGGCCTGGCTTCTCCTGGTCATCTCCAGAACAGCCCAGCACACTCTTGCCCCAGGGCCTTTGCACTGGTGGTCTCTGCCAGACACTCTTTCCTAGACATCTGTATTTGCTCTGAACAAGCCTCTCCCAACCCTCAGACCCCTTACTCCCTTTATTAATTAATTAGTTTACCTATCCTTGACAGTTCAAATGCAACTCACGTTTATTTGGTTAACTATATTTATTTGGTTATGTGTCTTGCTTGTCTCATCCCAGGAGAATACCAACTGTGGACAGAGACTTTACATCCCTAGTGCCTAAAACAGGGCAAGGAGAGGTAGTTCCCACATGAATATCTGTGTGGATGAAGGGTAGGAGTGTCACACACCTCAATGAAGAAGCTCCTGAAACACGTACCTGGTCCCCGCATTTGGCAAGAAGTTTCTGAATGGGGGATTCCAGCCTAGGTAGTGGGGCCGCTGCTCTGCCTCCACCCAGCAGCAGCGTGGGCAGGTGGGACTTCTTCCTCCTTTGTCAGCTCCCTCCTCCTCCGGGGTCCTTGGAACCCAAAGACTCTGTAAACATTCTCTCTCTCCAACTCAAATTAAATTCTGCGTTTTCCTGTACTCATGGGAATCGACATCGCCATCCGTCTGTGATTTGTTTCTTTCAATTATTCTATTTTAAGAAATTAAGCAGGAGGAGCAGAGGGTGTCACACAAAAGGGAGGGGAGGTGCTGGAGGAAGCAAGGACACCCCAAGCAGGCAGAGGGGGCGGCCGCAGCGGGAGACGCCGGAGGCCACGTTCTGTTTCTCCTCCTCCGCCCTGTGGTTGCACAGATATTTCTCAGCTAGGAATATCTCAGGCTGCGGCGCCCGTGGAGGTTCTGAGACAGGCTAGCCATGTGCAGGGCTTTGGGGAGCAGGCCTGCTAGGGGATCTGCAGGGCTTCAGGGCTTCCCCTGGCACTCTGGCAGGGCAGATCAGCCTTGACCTGAGCGAGAACAGCACCACTGTCCCCCCCAGCCCCGCCAGAGCCAGTGGGAGCTCTGGATTCTTGGAGTCCCATGAGGGATTGTGGGTTGGAGATTGTGTTGGGGATACCTGTCCCAGCACTGCACCTATGTCAACGGCTTTTGAAGGAGTGGAGGGCAATGGGTCTTGGGGGCAGGAGGCCAGGCATTCATGGGTGGGGGAGGGACTCGCTACTCAGGTATAAGAAGCTGGTAGTTCTTGGCAGCTCCTATATTATCCCTGAAAAAGGACCCACTAATTCCAATTAACCTTAGAATCATTTCCGTGGAAAAAAATTATCGGGGATCCCAAATCCCACTCCTGGGTATATATCGGAAGGGAATGAAGTCAGTATGTGGAAGAGACATCTACAATGCCTTGTTCACGGCAGCCAAGAAATGGAATCAACCTGTGTCTACACTTGAATGAACGGATAAAGAAAACGTGGTCTATATCCACAATGGAATACTATGCAACCATAAAAAACAATGAGATCCTGTTATTTGCAGTAACCTGGATGAGGTTCCAGGGTATTATGCTAAGTGAAATAAACCAGGCACAGAAAGAAATGCTGCACCATCCCACTCATCTGTAGTCTAAAAATATTGATTTCATAGAAGTAGAAAGTATATGTATGATTACCAGTAACTGGGAAAAGTGCAGGTGCACGGGGATGGGGAGAGATGGGTACAAAGATAGCCATAGAAGGAATAAGAGCTGCTGTACGATTGCACAGAAGAATGACAACTGTTAACAGTAACTCGTGGTTGATTTCAAAATAGCTACAAAAATGGTATAGCTGGGTCATGTGGTGGTTCCATTCCTAGTCTGTTGAGTGACCTCCATACTGATCTCCACAGTGGTTGTGAGGTGGGAGCCACTACAGGTTGTGTCAGGGTGAGGAGGTCTCTGCCCTGGACCTGTAGCTTACCTGGGCTGTCTTCAACAGCGAAAGAATTCAGCTCAGGAGACACGGAGATCAGTGTGCAGCATCTAAAAGAAGGGGGCAGGGAAAGGCAGCCAAGCTCTCGCACAGGGGAGGGGAGGAGTCCCAGCAAGGACTGCCCCACTGAGCTGCTCGAGCTGGGCCTCGGCTGCCTCCCGCTCTAGCAAGGCGCCATGCAGCGGCTGCTGTTGTTGCTGACACCCCGCTGCTCCTGCCACCACTCTGTTCTCCCCCCTGCTGCACTCCCGTAGCTGCTCTGTGTCCCTCTTCTGGGCTCTCAGGAGGCTGGCTTTTATAGACTGGCAACTTGTCTATTTTCAATCCCTCATTTGCATCCCTACCGTGATTGATTCTTAGATCCAGGGCCTGATTGGACCGTTTTGGGTCCTGTTTTTAGGGCTGGGTGGGCTCCAGGTGCAGGCCTGCTCCTCCACTGGTGCCCACACCCAACTCCACTGCCATCCTGACTTCCTCAGCCCGGGATTCAGTGAGTGCTGCTGCGGGGGTGCGGGCACTGTACCTGCCACCACAACCGCCATCAGTTGTATTAATTTACAATCCCACCAACAGTGCATAAGGGTTCCTGTTTCCCCACATCCTTGCCAGTATTTATTCTTGTTTGTATTAGTGAGGATTGCTGTTATAGTTAGATATAAAATGTCCCCTAAAGGGCTCATTTATTAATGTTTGTAGCTGATATAATTGAGTCATGAGGGTTGTAATCCCAGAAGTGGATAAATCCATTGTATTGGATTTACCTGGATGGCACCCGGTAGACCAGTAGAGTGTGGCTGGGGGAGGTGGTCCCTGAGAGTGTGGCCTTGGAGATTATATATGGTTCCTCCTCCCCCTGCTGTCTCTCTTGCTTCCAGCCTCCATGATGTGAGGAGTACCGCCCGTGTGCTCTCCCTCTTACCACCTTCTGCCGCCATATCCTGAGATCCACAGTCCCCGGCCTCACATAGACTGAACCCAAAACCATAAGAAAATAAATCTTCTTTCCTCTAAGTTACATGGTAAGTCTTTAAGATTATAGCTGAAAGAATGCTGACTGAACAATTGCCATTCTAACTAGAGCTTCCTTTCCAAAAGAATTAAAGTACAAATACTATAGCAAAACATGTGTACCCATGTTTATAGCAGCACAATTCACAATGGCCAACTTATGGAACCAACCGAGGTATCTGTCAACAGATCAGTGGATAAAGAAAATGTGGTCTATACACACAATGGAGTTTTACTCAGGCACCAAGGACAAAATTCTGTCATTTGCAGGAAAATGGATGGAACTAGAGAAAATTATGCTAAGTGAGATCAGCCAGTTTCAGAAAGTCAAGGGTTACAAGTTTTTTCTCATATGTGGGTGCTAGAAAGAAAATAAGAAACAAACCAGTAGCATTGTGGAAGGGGATGCGGTGGGAGGTGTGGAGGGGAAAATGGGACTTGGGAAGGGAAATGGATTCGATAATGTGAGGTTCATGTATGAAGGTATTACTACCAATCACACTAACATGTACAGGGAGTGGGGGGATGATGAGGGATCTGGAGGGAAACACACCAAATGATGTGTGCGTATATAAACATGCCACGTTGAGTCTCAGTATGATGTATAATTGCAATGCACCAATACAATTATTTTTTAAAAAATAGCTAGAAGAGAGGATTTTGAATGCTCTCATCATAAAGAAATGATAAATGTGACCAATATGCATGTTACTCAAATTTGAACATTGCATGATGTATACACGCCTCAGAGCATCATACTGTATCCCATTGTTCTTCTTGGAAAAAAGAATCAGCTTGCAAGACTTCCCTTGTTAGAAACAAGAGTGATTTATTAGGAAGGAAAATGGGTCATGGGCGCACGCGTGGAAACCAAAATAAACAATCTCGCTAGAGCAGGCTACGCACCGTATGTCCACTCACCAAATCAGGCTCAGTAGCAACATCTGGGCTCGGGGGCGGGGAAGTCCCTGCAGACAGCCAACCAGAGACCCCATTGCAATGGTCCTGGGCGGAGCGCGCGCCCCCACGGGGGAGACTCCGGGTCTGCAGTCCTCAGGAGTCCTTAAGCGAGGCACCCGGACAATGTGGTCCTTCCGTGCATGTTTTGCGTGAGCAACGTGAGCCAGGTAAGGCTTGTGTATTCCATATTCCCAGTTTCCTTAAGAAAAGGGAAAATCCCCTAAGTGTTTATGACACCAGTGCCAAATATTCTCAGGCTTGTTTTGCTGCTGAATGTGCAAATGACCTCAAGATATAGGACATTGTGATCTATGCACTTGTTGATTTATGTGCTTGTCCATACTAAGGTTTGGACAATTTATTAACATGCACCCACAAATATATATAAATATTATGTGTAATAATAATAAATAATTATTATTTAATTAAAAATAATAAAAGAATCACTAGTGCTGGCTGTGGCTGCTGCCTACATGCCGATCGGTGACTGATACCTGTACAATTGCTGGAGGACCCAGGGGATGAGCCCTGAATGCTCTATTTGGGCTAAGTGGTGTCTAGACAGAATAGCCAACACAAAGGCCCTGGGGACAGAGGCTCCTGGGGAGTCTGAGGAGCAGCAGAAGAGGCAGCTTGGGGGGCCTTCCTGGGAAGAGAAGCAGGAGGTGTGCTCGCAAGGCCTGGGTGAGCGTGGCGGGCAATTGTGGGGACTTTGGCTGTGCTCTCTAGCTGTAATACAGAGCAGAGAAGGGCCCTGGTCTGCCCTGCCTTGCAGAAGCATCACCCTGGCTGCTGCATTGAAGCAGACTAGGGCAAGAGTGGGGTGCACGGAAATGCATCTCCTGGTGGTGAGAGAGGATGGGTGAGGACCAACATGGTGCAGGCAGGGATGGAGAAGTGGGTAAATCCAGTGTGTGGTATGGGAAGAGCAGAGCCACCAGGTGTGCCCGTGGACTGGATGAGGAGGAGGGTGATCGCGCAGGAGGAAATGGTGGCATTGCAAGTCATGCCTGCTCTAGTGTCCGGGAAGCGAGTGTGGAGAGAGCAGGGCCTGCCCGCTTCTGGGGGACTAGGCTGAGCTGCCCTGCTTTCCATCCTCAGGTCTAGGGGCCACGGCCACCCATGGCCTTTTAGGGAGCAGCCGGAAGCCTCACCTGCTGTGGACTTAGGCCCTCGTAGCTCTACAACCTCACCTCCATGGGGGAGCCATGATCTTAGCTTCTCCATCCAGCTCCCTGCAGCCTCAGGGACACAGACAATGCTTGGTCCTCAGTTGCATCCAGAGTGACCCTGGGCTAGGGTGCAGCTCAGTGGTACAGCACTTGCCTGGCATGTGTAAGGCCTTGGGTTTGATCCCCAGCACGGGAAAAATTTGCTTCAATCCAGACTGACCCATGGTCCACATTCTGTGCTGCACCCACAGCTAAAGCTCCTGTGATTTTGGTCCAGAGGTTGACTTTAAAGCTGGCTTTTGTCTACCCTGGCCTTTGCCTTTCCTCCACACGGCCAACTGCTGTCTCGGATGGGTCTCCCATCTCTGGGGCCTGTGTGGGACCCTCTCCAGGGGAGCTTGGAGCTTCAAGGCCAAGTGGAGCCCCCTTTCACTCTCTAACCATTTCTCAGAATCACACCAGGCTTGAGTTTATTTCATATTTGGACCATGCCTTTGCTATAAGATTTTTCTTTCTTTTTAAATTTTTCTTTTCTTTCTTTCTTTCTTTCTTTCTTTCTTTCTTTCTTTCTTTCTTTCTAGATTTTTCTTTCTTTTTAAATTTTTCTTTTCTTTCTTTCTTCTTCTTCTTCTTCTTCTTCTTCTTCTTCTTCTTCCTCCTCCTCCTCCTCCTCCTCCTCTTCTTCTTCCTATTCTTCTTCTTATTCTACTGTCATTGTTTGGTTTTTGCATCCCATGTCTTCGTTACATCTCTCAAGGTTTTCCAAGGTTTCTCTGGATGCTCCAGCAATTCTTTCCAGGGCTCGCATCCATTCGCTGCCCCTTCCAGGGGCCTGTCCTGTCTGCAGCACAGCTGTCCTTCCGGGACCACCTTACCTTTCTCTTGGGTGGGAGCCAGTGTTGCCTGATCCCGTGTCTACATATGTCCTGATTTTCACTCTCACTGTCTTGGATCTATTAACAATAGCTTCCAGCAAGACAGTGAGCTGGAGAGTTGATTTTCAAAAACATTCTTGCATTCCTGAAAATATGTTTAGTTGGCCCTCACATTTTCCCATAGTTTGGCTATGTAAAGACTTGTGTCTCTGTAGGAAACATTTCTGCTCAGCTTTGGAGCTCCTCTGCACGCCTATGCTGTCCTTGTCCTGTGGGGATGCTTGCATCGTTATGGGGTGGGTCTTTTGTCTGAAAGAATCACATCTCCATTCAGTTCCAACACATTTCTCTGTAATACATTTTGGATAATTTTTCCTCCCTCCATTTTTTTTGTCTCCTTGGGACTTTTATTTATTTATTGGCCAGTTGTCAAAGCTTCTAGATTATTCTCCTACAAGGTTTATCATTATTTTGCTAACGTTTCCTTCTATATTTGCAGAAATTTGTTTTTATCTTTCTGTATTCAGGATCATTTTCTTGTGCTCTGATTTTTTATGGCAGTTTGTTTTTTGAATGCTTTCCTTCTTAAATATCCCTAGAATGCTAATTCTATCTTGCTCTCTTTTTAAAGTATTTGCAGAGATCTACTTACTAAATTATAGCTATTGCATTGAGACATTCTCCCTTTCTCTTTTTCTTTGTGAATTATGATAAGTAAAAATTACAGGAGGACACTGTTTTGGACTAGGTAGACCAGGCTAAAAATCAAAATGGAATCCCTCATGCTAAAGTTGCATGTCACCAAGCTAAAAGGAAAATGTCTATGTGACCTTCCTGGAAGTCAGGATTAGAGAGATAAGCAGCCAAATTTCCTAAACAACTAGTTTCCATTTGGGAAGGAGAAGCATGGGCTGCTCAGAAGCTCGGTTTGGGGAAAGGTAAGTCCACATCAGGTATCTCTCGACATTGGCCACTATTCAGAATGCTTCCAAGCTCCGAGCCAGAGGGCTGTGGCCTGGGGAGCTGGCCTGCCCCATGGTCCTCCTGGTTTATTGTTTCCATTAGTGAAGACCCAGGGCTTTGGCCTTCTGTTAGTGCTGGCTAGGCCTGGACTTTTCTGTGCGTCCTTGTTTTCTCAAAATATTCTTTAAAACCTTACTATTATTATTACTATTATTATAGATTGAACCAAGGAGCATTCTACCTCTGAGCTACACCCCCAGCCCTTTTTATTTTTGAAACAGGGTCTCATTAAGTTGCTGAGGGTCTCTTTAAGTTGCTGAGGCTGGCCTCGAACCAGTGATCCTCCTGTCTGGTCCTTATAAGTACTGGGATTACAAGTGTGTGCCATTGTGCCTGGCTTAAAACTTTATTTTTTGAAAGTTTATTTTATTTTCTCTTTAAAAGGCATTTATTGATCATATACAAAATAAAGAAATATCACAAACATACACTATGTACAACAATAAATACCCGGGAGGCCAGGCCCTCCTGGACAATAATTTAGCAATCAATACTGCACAAGGCACGAGTGGGCACCAAGTCTGCTGCCCGCCAAGGCCTGGCCCCTGACTGCCCTACATGGGTGTGGGCACCCGGGTCTCGCCTCACAGCCAGACCCTGCCCCTCCAAACTTAGCTTTTTGAGGATCCCCCACCCACCCCAGCAGATCCAGAGTACCCCACCAACCTCCCCCTGGCTTCAGCCCTCGGCAGGGCAGGCAAGGGCGAATCAACTCTATTTGGACACACCTTTCAGCACCAGGAGACCAACAGAGCCGGACGCAAGGTAGCCCTGTCTATTTCTGAGATGTTTTGATACATGCACAATGTGGAGTGCTTAGATCAGGCCACTCCATAAACCCATCACCTCACACATGCACCGCTTTGCAAATGCACGAGCACTTCTTGTTCCCCGAGGCTGCTGACCCAGGTCAACGGCCCAGAGTGGGTAATGCCCATTCTCTGGGTGGCTGTTGCATTTCAGGCTGGTAAAAGGTGGCTGCCTTCTCCACGGCCACTATTCCTGGCCACAGGAACCCCATTTCGCTTGGGCGTCAGCATCAGCAGTGTACTCGGGCAAGGGACCCAGACTGAGGGATGCTTGGTGGTTGCTTCAGCTCACTCGTGGTAGCCTTGTTTCTGTCAGGGACGGATTTAATGGTAGACGTGCAACTCAGTTCTGATGAATGAGATCTGGGGAAAAGGCAGTTTGGAATTACTGGGGGAAAAGTCTTCTCTTATAAAACAATGACACTTCACAGGAAGAAAGCTTCTCCTGCCACCATCTGCCTTTTGTCTTGCTGCCAGTGTGTGAGAGAGCCCATGTGGGGCTCCTGTGGCCAAAGGCAAGTGACCCAGAGCCTGCCTGGATGTGTTTGAGCCATGGAATGACTCTTGGAACCACTCACTCCCAGACTTCTTTTTTTTTTTTTTTTGCGGTACCGGGGGTTGAACCTGGGGGCGTTCTACCTCCGCGCTATGCCCCCGGCCCTATTTTTTTATACTTTATTTTGAAACCGGGTCTCACGAAGTTGCGGAGGGCCTCACTAGGTAGAGAGAGAGAGACAAACAGACAGACAGACAGACAGGGGGAGAGAGAGAGAGAGAGAGAGAGAGAGAGAGAGAGAGACAGAGAGAGAGAAAGAGCTGAGGCTGGCCGCGAACCCAGATCCTCCGGTCTCTGCCTCCCAAAGTACTGGGATTATAAGCGTGCGCCACCACGCCCGGCACTCCCAGACTTCTTGACGATAACACAATAAATATTCCAGACTGACTGTCACCCTTCTGTCACTTGTAACCAAATTTACCCTCGGGGCATCATCCTGCACCCCTACCCTGAAGGCCAAGCTGGGAGGTTTTGTGGTCTCATCTGAATTGATTAATTAATTAATTAATTAATTTGTGATACCGGGGATTGAACCCAGGGACATTCTACCTCCAAGTTACACCCCCAGTCCTTTTTATTTTAAATTTTGAAACAGTCTTGCTGTGTTGCCAAGGGTCTTGCTATGTTGTTGAGGCTGGCCTAGAACCCACAATCCTCCTGTCTCAGCCTCTCAAGTGCTGAGATTATAGGCGTACCACCACAGCCAGCTCACCTGAGTTTTTGCTTCACCGTGCTGGGGGCATTTGGAGGCTATTGCCTGTCCTTGGACCTGTAAGAGGACCCTTGATGCTGAGTGTGGGAAGTTGGGGTTTTTTTTGCTATAACCAAATGAGAGAATTGTTTTGAAAATTTCCTGAGGGCAGGGGAGAGGCATGAGACAAGAGGCTGAGACTGCCCGAGGGAGACGTTCAACCGATGAATGGGCACTGCCCCTGGCAAGGTTTGCGGTGTAGCCATGGGGCACCTGCTGGTCTTCCCAGACCTGAAGAGAAGCCTGGTGCACAGAAAGGCCTGTGCATTTCATGATGTGTGCCTGTCTGTGTGCGTATGGATGCAGGGAAGACTTTCATATTTCAATCATATTGTGACAGGGGCCTCTATGGGTTGAGCTTACCTCAGCTCTTATATTCAAGAGTGAGAAATTCAGCTCAGGAGACACGAGCGTTAGTGTATAGTGTGTAACAGAAAGAGACAGGGAGAGGCAGCAGGGCTCCTGCGCAGGGGAGCTACTCTGTTACCACCACTGCCACGGCTGCCACGGCTGCCACAGCTGCCACGGCCACTGCTCCTTTCTTCCTGCTTGTTGCCTCCTCTCTGCTCCTCTCCTGCTACTCCTCTTGCTTTGCTCTCAGGAGGCCAGCTTATGTAGCGGGCAACTCTTCTGATTGGTCCTTAGATCTGGGCCCCGATTGATCGATTTTCAATCCCTTAGATCTGGGTCTTAATTGGTCCATTTTCAATCCCTCCCCGATCAGTCTTAAGCTAGAAATCAGGGAGGGTGCCGGCTTGGCCCTTACCTGGCTCATCACCTGCTATGAATAATAAATAAAAATTACAGGAGGCTATTGTTTTGAACAAGGTTCCTTCTCTGGGACCCAACAGACCAGGCTGAAAATCAAAATGAAATCACTCATGCTAAAGTTGCATATCACCAAGCTGGAAAGATGTTTATCTGACTTTCCTAGATGTCAGGATTAGAGAAATAATGGCCTAATTTCCCGAAGGGGCCGGTTTCATTTGGGTTGATACTGAAATTCCTTCTGCCTTGATCCTTACATAACAAAAGCAACCAGAAGTAACCGCTCAACCAGTCAGGTGTTTTCCTATCGTTCTGTCTTCCTGTCCCTGGCCCAGGAGGAAAGCAACTTTGAAATGATCAGTCCTCTTTAGACTTCTACTCTCTTTAGCCTTTTTTTGTCCATGAAACCAACCTCCTCTGCTCAGTCCATCAGAACCTTATTCTCTTTTATGGAATGATGTGTTGCCTGATTCTAGAATCACAAATAAAGCCAGTTGGGGTCTTTAAATTCAATTGCTGTCATTCTGTCCATTGGTGATTTCAGGATGGCTGCAAAACCGAGAAACAGAATTCAGGGGGAGGAGGCAGTCAGAGATGGAGGGGACCAGGCATCAGAAAGCCTTTTAGGATGGAGGAGGGTTTCCGAACTTCAGCTAAGCTTGGCATGGGTCAAGTCAATCTTCGGAGACCTGAGCTGGTGTGGCATATGCTGCCTGCATCTCCCTTCTGTTCAACCAAATTGTTTTCAGCTAGATGGTGTGTGGAAGGCAGAATAATTCCCCTCTACCCCTAAAGATACCTACAGGATCCTGTAAATATGCTGTTTTCTTGAGATAGGGAGGTTATGCTGGATTATGCAGGTGTGTCCAGTCTAATCACAGGAATCCATATGATGGAAGAGGAAGAGGAGGTTTGAGGGACAGAGGCAAGAGGGACTCCACTTGCTATTCCTGGCTGGAGATGGAGGGAGGGGCCAGGAGCCGAGGGATGCAGGCTGCCTCTGGAAGATACAGCCACCAAGAAAGCAGAGGCCTCAGTCCTATAACCACAAGGAAACAAGTTCTCCCCTGGAGCACCCAATAAGGAACCAGCCTGCCAACACCTCGATTTCAGTCAGAGACCAGACTGGACTTTTGTCCTCCAGAACAAGAAGGTAATTAATAACTTTGTGGTTTTTTTTTTCCTCGGAACCGGGGATTGAACCCAGGGGCATTCTACCTCCGAGCTACACTCCTGGCCCTATTTTTTATACTTTATTTTGAAACTGGGTCTCACGAAGTTGTGGAGGGCCTCACTAAGTAGCTGAGGCTGGCCACGAACCCGGATCCTCCGGTCTCCACCTCCTAAGTACTGGGATTACAAGCGTGCACCACCATGCCCGGCTAACTTTGTGTTTTAAGAAGCTTTGTTACATCAGTGCGCAGACCAGGGTGGATTCTGCAGGCCACACTCCCAGCTCCCTGAGGGTCTATGGGCTGACCCTTTGCTGGCTTCTGGGAGATAACTTCTGAGTCATTGGTATTCCAAGGTATTCCTGCCTGTCAGGAGGGGCTTCGTGTGTCTGGGGTTTGTACCATACCAGTTAGTCTATGCTAACTGTATTGCCCCTAAAGGAAAAGGGGACAATAAAAAGCCATGTCTCCAAATGTTCCTCTCTGTTCCCCAAATCCTAGCCAAATTAAGGGAACACTGAGAGCAAGCTTGGGATGAAAAGTCCAGAGACAGATGGTCTTGAAGGACACTGGCATTCTCTCAAGCATGGTGGAAACCAGGCAAGTTAGTGCTGTCTGTGGGAGCTATTTTCTTGCATGTACACTAGGACAGGTGCTCCTTGGGATGCTGGTCAGAGCAGCACACTAAACAAGCTGATGCTGACGGTGTTGCTACTTCTGCAGCCTAACACATAAACCCCTCTTCGAGAGGACTGGTGCAGAACTGAGATGACTGGGAAGGTTATGCATTGCTCGTCCAACCGGCCATCACTGGAAAAAGCACCGTGGGGGGAGAAGAGGCATTGCTTGACAAAGCCTGAGGGGGACAGAGTGTTGTCTATCAGTCTGTCACCACTGAACTCTTCTGGGACAGTCACTGATCTCTTGTGAGCTTTCCCCAATAAATCATATGTCTTCCATAATGTTCTGGGTACTTTCTTTGGCTTGTCTGGAACCCACCCCACTGTCCTGGCACAAATGGGCTATGGTTGTGACACTAATAATGTGATTTATGGCTGTTTTGTTATCCTTGGGTGGCGACAGCAAAGTGCCACAGACTGGGTGGCTTACACAGCAGAAATGTCCTCTCACGGTCCTGGAGGGGGGCTATCATTTGGATCTAGAATGTCCCCCAAAGGCCCACGTGTTAAAAGACTTTGCCCCAGCTTGGTGCTATTGGGAGATGGTGAAACCTTTTCAGGGTGGGGCCTGGTGGGGGTCTTTGGGTCATTGGGGTGGCCCTGAGATGGGAATAGTAGGGGCCCAGTTCCTTCCTCTTCCTGGCTTGTGTCCCGCCATGAGGTGAGTGGTTTTGCTTTGCCATCCAATGTACTCCCACCATCCAGCGCTGCCTGACCACTGGTCCAAAGCAACAGGCCAGCTGATTGGGTTGACACCTCCCAAACTGTGGGCCCAGGCAAGCTTTCCTCTTCTTAAGTTGATTGCTTCAGCTGTTTGTTACGGCGACAGCTAACGCACACAGGCTACAGCCCCAGGTCCAGGTGTGTGCAGGCTTGGCTTCTCCTGAGCCCTCTCTTCCTGGCTGGCAGATGGCTGTCTTCCCCTGTGTCCTCACATGGCCTTCCCTCTGCGTGTTTGTGTCCTAGTCTCTTCTTATGGGGACAACAGTCCAGTTGGGTCAGCGCTGACCTTCATGACCTTGTTGTGCCTTAATCCCATCTTTAAAGGTGCTATCAAACACATTGTTCCTGAGGTGCTGGGGGCTCAGACTTCAGCGTATGAACTGGGGGAGACACGACTGATCCCCCAGCAGTGATGAGTCCCTGTTTTGCTTGCTGGGCCCCTGGGCCATGCACCCATAATCTGACCTGTGGGGGTGGGGCTGGAGGCAGTAGCTAAGGTCTGTCATTTGGGCTTTCCATGCTGATGTGACTGACCCCCCAAAAACCTTGAATGGCCACATGTCACATGTATAATTGCAGCATGGATGGGAGGGTGCAGTGCGTCCCCGTGACTCCGTTGGGAGTGATACCTGGGAGCTCAGGCCTGGTGTCTCCTGTACCCTGCCCTGTGCCTCTCTTGTCATTGCTGATTGCACTCTGTATCCTTTAACTGTGACAAGTGTTAGTATTACCAGCTTTTCCGATTTCTGTGAGTCATTCTAGGGAGGTCATAGGGACCCCAGTAAAGCAGCCATAGGAAAGCAAAGGAAGCCCAACTCACGGGAACAGGCTGCAATGGGAGCGCTGGCTAACCAATTAAAATCTGGCCTCCCCGGAGACCTACATGAGGTTCCAGGTCAGTCTCAGTAATGTGGTGAGACCCTGTCTCAAAATAAAAAATAAAATAGAGCTGGGGGTGTAGCTCAGAGGTAGAATGACCCTGGTTCAATTCCTAGGACTAAAACCAATCCAAAACAAAACAAAAACAAAATAAAAAAACACAGTCTATCACAGTCCCTGTGGATGAAATTAATTAATTCATCGATCACACTGCCCGAGTGCCTAGTGTATGCCAGACCCCCGCTAGCCACTGTGTTCACAGAAACAAGCTGCACAGACCCCGTGCTGCCACCCAGAGCCAGCGGTCCACTGGAGGAGGCTGAGGAGAGGCAGAGCAGCGCTCCCTGTGGACCAGCACCCCCACCCAGGACGTTATTAAAATCCACCCGTTCTTAAAGGCTGGGGTTGGAATGCTTCAGAATCCATGAGATTTGAGCACTTTCTGAATTGCTTTGGGCTTACTAGTTATTAGACCAGGGACCAAAAAGCCCCCCCCCCCCAGCATCCCCTCATATGGACTCAGTGGCACCTCCCAGTGGCAGGCTTGAGCGAACCCTGAGGCT
>PVJS01014410.1:0-40427 GCA_004027185.1 Glis glis
AGGAAGGAAGGAAGGAAGGAAGGAAGGAAGGAAGGAAGGAAAGAAAGAAGGAAGGGCGGGCGAGTGAAGCCTGAGCAGCAGAGCACTGTCTGTGCGGTGTCCGTCTGGTGTCTGTGCTTCGTGGGCACCTTCGTGCAATGGAGGAAGGTGCTCCTAGCCTTGGTGGGTTACTGACAGATAAAAGGGGTTGCTGCATGTACAGGGTGAACGCAGCGCCTGGCTCCAGGGAACCTCCACCAAACGATGGGGTTTCACTTTCACTGTCCCCCTGCCCCTTACCTGGCTGGCGAAGTCCTCCATGGAGTACATGGGAAGGCTGGGCCCTGGGGCCTCCAGGCTGGGGGCCGGGTCAAGGTTCCCCGTGGGGCTGTAGGCAGAGGGTCCATAGCAGAGCTGGATAGCTTGCGGGTGGCCAAAGGCGGCCACTGCCGGGTCGAAGGCTTCATAGGGGGTGGCAGGGCCAGGGGGGGCCTCGGTCCAGCCCCACAGGGAGTCTGGGAGAAAGCACCGGGTCAGAAACCACTGGGAGGTCTGACCTAGGCCCCCTCCTACTCAAGGTCTCTAGCACAGAGGGACTATTGTGAGCTGTGCAAATCTCTGACCCCAGGATTTGCATGGAGGAGTGATGGGTGGGAGAAGAAAGGAAGGAGGTCTGGAGGCCCAGGACCACCCTTCTCCTGCTGCGCTAGGTGAGACCTCCCCTGGGCCTCACCTTCTTGGTCTGTGAAATGGGCCCAAGGCTCAGGTGGGGAGGGGGCTGGACCAGGGCCACTCACCAGGAGCCCCCTCTGACTCGGGGTAGTTGGAGTGTTTGCAGCTGTCCAGATCATAGTAGACGCCATCTGGGTACTGCTGGGGTGGAGGGAAGAGGGTCATCCCAGGCTTGGGAAGCCCCTGTCCCACCCTGAACCCTCGGGGAGACTCTGACATAGACAGGGGAGAGGAGAGGCTGGAGAACACAGAGAGGCACAGAATCTAGGCACCAGAGACAGGGGCAGGGAGGGACATGCAGACACAGAACAGAGACAGCACAAGTCAAGAGGGACACACAGCAGCCAGCTCCTGTCATGACTGTGGCTCCTGAATTCCCTAGCAGCTCACCAAGAATGTTCTTTATCTGGATCTGGTCAGTGATACGCAAGTGTGTGCACAATGTGACTTGTAAGTTATATCTCAGTTTAATAAAACTAGCTAGGTTTGGTGGCACACACCTGTAATCCGAGTACTTGGGAGACTGAGACAGGAGGGTTGCAGGTTCAAGGCCAGCCTCAGCTACTTAGCGAGACCCTCAGCAACCTAGAAAGATCCTGTTTCAAAATAAAAAAAAAAATAAACAGACAGGCAGAATGCCCCTGAGTTCAATCCTCAGTGTCAACCCCCCCAAAACAAAACAAAATAAAACTTGAAAGGATGGGGAAGGGGCTTCAGAGGATTTTCTTTTCTTTCTTTTTCTATCACATCAGAAAGGTTTTATCGCTTGCCTAGGTTGGAGACTCAAGGGGATTGGGTATAGTATTGTCTGAAATGCTATGAGGGAAACAAAAACAAAAACAAATCTGGGCATAGTGGTGCGCACCTGTAATCCCGGAGAGTCAGGAGGCCGAGGTAATGAGATAGTGTTTGGGGCCAGCCTGGGTAACTTAGCAAGACCCTGTCTCAAAATTAAAAAATGAAAAGGGCTGGGGGTATTGCTCAGTAGTAGAAAGCCCCCAGATTCAATCCCCAGTAAAAAAAAAAAAAAAAAAAAAAAGGAGGAATGAATAAATTTGCTGAATGTGGGATGGACAAATAGACACACAGATGTCACAAGGAAGTGGTCTCAGAGCCTGAGAGAAGGACCAGGACATCAGAAATAGGTTTGTGATGGGGGTGGGGAAGATATCCAGGGGTGTTCAGAAAGACAGGAAGGAGCAGAGTGGAAACTGAGGCAGGCAACAAGCACCCTCTCTGAGAGAGCTCACAGACAGCTGTATGGATCCCTCATCCTTTGCTGGCCCCCAGGGGCCCCAACTCACCAGACAGCTGAAGTGTGGCCCGTCGAGCCTGGTGGGGGAGAGACACAGGGGCATGTCAGGACCGCCCTTAGCCACCTGAGTCTCACAGTGGCAGGCAACTGATGAGGCGGGAGGCAGCAGCAGCTGTAACCACCACAGCTCTGCAGCTGGCTGGGTGTCTCTGTGGCCCCACCACACACCCCTCCATATGCCCCCACCAGGACAGGAAGTGGGGGGGCCAGGCAAATGTCCCCCCTGGATTTGCATAGACAGGCATGGGGGGCAGGGAAAGTGAGGGAGAGAAAGTCCCCCGAGAGGAGGTGTGGGTCCCAGCGGGTGGGGCAGGTGGCAAGGGACCTGGGCCAAGCTGGGCCTCTGGTGGCAAGTCTGATAAACGGGTCCACCTGTGTCCAGAGGAGGGAGATAGGGAGATTTCTAGGCAGAGCTGGGGAGACACTGAGGGGAGCCAGATGAAGAGGAGGAAGGCATGGAGAGCCATTTGCATAGGGAAGAACACACAAGTGTTTCTGGAGCCCCAGTAATGGAGACATGGTGGGGGCAATGGAGGGAGATGGAAGGACAGAGAGAACTGGAAAGAGACAGAGATAGCAAGAGGCTGAGAGCGGAGACCCAGACCAAAAAGAGAAATGGCAAAGATGTGCAGTGAAGCACACAGCAAGTACAGAGACTGTGACCCCCAGGGAGCGGACCTTAGCAGGAGGGGAGAGAAGTTTGTGGCCCCATAAAGTGAGCTCTTTGGGGACTTGGAGATGGGCTTGGGCAGGAGGATGGAGGGAAGAATCTGGTTGTAAAGAATCAGAGGATAGCCGGGCGTGGTGGCGCACGCTTGTAATCCCAGTACTTGGGAGGCTGAGACAGTAGGATCACAGGTTTGCCGCCAGCCTCAGCAACTTAGTGAGGCCCTCCGCAACTTAGTGAGACCTTGTTTCAAGATAAAGAATAAAAAATAGGGCTGGAGGTGTAGCTCGGAGGTAGAATGCCCCTGGGTTCAACCCCCAGTACAACACACACATACAAAAGAATCAGAGAGGAGACACTGGACCCTCCAGATCCACCCATCTACTTCTTGGGGGGGGGCACTGAGGCTGAGGCCTGGCAGGGGCTGGAGCAGCAGTGCAGGGCGGGGAGTTCCAAGTTCGGGTTCAGGGGTGCCCCACTTACTGTGCAGCTTCCAGGGCGAGCATGGTGGTGCTGGGTGGCTGAGCTTGCTGTGGGCTGCAGCCACACCCCTATATATACCTTGGCCCAGCCTTCGGGGGGAGGGACAGGGGCACTGGCCCCTCCCCCAAAATCCCCTCTGGGAGGGGTCAGGGGAAGGGACTGGGTTGAGCAACCCTCTGGTCATGTGGTGGGGAGGGTGGGCCCAGGGGCGGTCTAGATTTGGGGATCCCCACAATTGGGGGCTGACTCTGAAGGATAAAGATGGAAGAGCTAGATTTGGGGGGACCCTGGGAAAGAAGGGCCTGGGTATTGCTGTGGTCAGTGAGATCAGGTCGGGGAGCTGTGGACCGGAGCCAAATCTCAGGAGCAGAAGGGATGGGGGTGCCGGGTCCCCAGCCACAGGAGGAATGTGATGAGGCAACTGAGGCACAATGATGTCTGAGTGCTGAGGGGCTGTGGGGACAGCTGTGGGGACCGACGGGGGTCTCTCAAGCAGACACAGCTGGGGGAAACCCAAGCTGAAGCCAATCATCGGGACCCAGGGGGGAAACATCCGTGGGCGTGGTGTGGTGGGAGGGTCCCTGGTTCGTGCCAGGGGCTGCCCCAGGCCCTGGAGGAAATGGGTCTGCACCTGGTGGGGGGCCACTTGCCCCCAGGGAGGGGCCGGCTGGGCAGGAGATGTGGGCACCCTGAGCAGGGGCAGAGGACAACTCATGTAAAGACCCCACTCAGGGCCCTGACGGGGGGGAACAGGCAGGCTAGGATGGGCCTGGCAGCAGGAGGGGACACCTGCCCTGTGGAGAGTTGGTCCAGCAAGGACCTTAGGAGGTTGTGGCAGGCCAGGGCTCAGGCCAGGGCTTATGAAATTGGACCTGGTTCCCCCCAGAGACCACAAAGCGCCAAGTAGCAAAAGGCTGGATCTTTTATTTATTTTGGTACTGGAGGTTGAACCCAGAGGCATTCTACCTCCCAGCTATTTTCTTACTTTGAAACAGGGTCTCGCTAAGTGGCTGAGGCTGACCTCAAACCTGTGATCTTCCTGTTTCAGCCTCCCAAGTATTGGGATTACAGACAAGCACCACCAAGCCCAGCTAGGCTGGATTTTTTATTAATCCCAAGGGGATGCCTGTGGGTCACCAGGCCTCAGGGCCAGGGGGTCCGAAGCGGCGCAGCAGCTGCTCCTGGTCCTCCAAGTCCTTCCGCACCTTCTTGCGCATGTAGAAGATGGGGCAGTCCCGGCTGCAGAGGTGGGTGCGGTTAGCACAGACTCAGGGCGGGGGGCAGGGGCACCTGTCCCCAGCCTTTCCCAGGACTTTGGCCCCCACTGGCTGCCCACCCCCTCCCGCGGGGGCTGTTTGCTCAGTGGGCATGAGGGGAGCCGATAACAGCGGGTGCCTGGCAAGGCACGGGTGGCCTGGCCGTATATCACCTGTCACCTGGCGTGGGAACCTGCCCCGCCCACCTGTTCCCTGGGGAAAGCCTAGCCCCACCCTGGGGGAGGGGGTATCAAGAAGATGGCCATTTTCCCTGGCAGACACCGGGTGTCTGACCCTGTTCCACTTTGCAGGTGGGGACAGCCAGAGGTGACCGGGGCAGAGACCCTGGAATTGGGAGTTTAGTCCCCAACCAACAGGCCCTGGGAGCAGGGGGGGCCCAGGAGTGCACACCTGGTGCAGATGACGTCCTCGTGTAGGCTGCCCTGACAGCGCTGGCACTGGGTCCAGAGGCGTGAGAAGCGCTCCTCCAGGGCGTTGAGGTGGGACACCTGGGGACCGCAGGGGGTGAGCGGGGTCTGCTCCCAAGCTCCTGTCCTTACCTTTTTTTTTTTTTTTTGGCAGTGGCATTGAACCCAGGGATGTTCTACCTCAGAGCTACACTCCCAGTCCTTTTTATGTTCTATTTTGAAATAGGATCTTGCTAAGTTGCTAGGGCAGGCCTCGAACCTGCAATCCTCCTGTCTCAGCTTCTCAAGTACTGGGATTCTAGGCGTGTGTCACCAAGCCTGGCTCCTTACCTCCTTCTGATAAAGCTCCGACTCCCGGGGTTCACAGAATTCACACACGGCTCCTGGGGGGGGGGGGTCAATACAGGGGGACTGGGGTTGAGCCAGGGCCTGGGCCATCCCATCCCTGCCCCTTCCCCGCCCGCTTGCCCATCCCGGCTTCTGAAAGTCCCAAGAGGCTGGAGAACAAGGGATTGAGTGTGCAGGGAAAACTCCCTTGGGGAACTCCCCCGGGGCCCCTGGCTGAGGACCCTCGGGGGTGCAGGCAGAGGGGAGGCCCCGACTCAGGGCCAGGATGCACTGGGCAGCAGGACGGGCTCATGGGTGGGTGTGGAAGACCAAGGGCGCAGGCATGGTGGCTGGGGTCTCACCCTGGTGGTTGAGCACCGTGCGGCAGCCGATGCAGCAGTTGCGTCGCTTGGCGAAGGCCAGGAGGCCACCCACCTTGCCCGTGAGCACCGTCTTGCAGCGTGTGTGGTCACCCCCTGCAGGAGGCGAGGGCATGAGGCGGCCGTGCCCCTGCCCACCCCCAGGCCAGTGGCACCCCTGCACTTACGTAGCAGCACAGATTCTGCGCGGCCCTCGCCCAGGATGGGCTCGAAGATGCGCAGGAGCGGCTTGGCAAGCTGCTGCTCCAGATAGTACTGCGTGTCGATGGGCAGGCTGTGCTCCAGCACAAAGAGGGGGTCCTGCAAGAGGGGTGGCATGTCACACGCAGGGGCTGGGACACCAGGGGCTACTGAGGGATCCTCTGGTTATGGGGGGTAATGGCGTGTGGCAGTTGCTAAACAGTGCCACCCTAGAGGCAGCTGCACAGCTGAGGGTAGGTCTGGATTCGGGTCAAAAGTCACGGGGAGTCTCTACATCAGGCTCTGTGACCCATGTTGGGGGCTGTGGTTGGGGGCCCTCAGGTCACCAAGGAAGGGTCAGGGTTCAGGGGAGGGTAAGGCTGAAAGAAGCGATTGTAGGGTTCAGAGGACTTGGGGCTGAGAACCAGGTCACAACTCAAATCTGAGGGAATTAGAGGCTGAGTAGGAACTAGGGAGACAGAAAGACACGGAGACAGGGATGGAGACAGACACCGCATGGGGGGGCACACCTGGGCCCCCTTTCTATAGGAGCGGGGGGGCCAGAATACTGGGGGCCCTGCAGAGCAGGCTGGGATGCAGCAGCAGAGCCTCCTGGGGCTGTGTCCCAGGGGTGTGTGGGGGTGTTCTCAGGGGCCCCAGACCCGCCCCTCCTGGAAAGCAGAAGTGAGAGCCGCGGCAGGAGGGAGCGGGCGGCCAGGTGGGCCTGACCTCCGACTTCATATAGGCGGCCACGCCCTTGGCAGCGCCGATGATCACGTAGGGGACACGGTCGCCCAGGCTGGGCGCACTCCCGGGGTCCCGCTTCCTCATCCTGCGGGGAGATTGAGGCAGTGGGTGGGTGAGGGCAGGGGGCAGGGCCAGGAAGTGGCAGGCCCAGCTGGCAGGAGGGGCTATTTCTGGCTGCCCGCCCCAAGCAGACCTCTCTGCCAGCTCCACGTGGGCCTGCTTGCCGGCATAGTCAGCCGCGGCGCGGGTCAGCTCCTTGGTGATGACCAGCTGGGAGATGTCGATGCGGTTGCACAGCAGGTCTGAGATGACATCCTTTGCGTGGGCCACGGCACCCTCAGGGTCTCTGCAGGGGGAGGACAGGCAAGTGTCACCAGTGGCCACTGAAGGCCACACTGGAACCTTCATTGGCTCTGTGGGCCGAGACTCAGGGCAGGAAGGGGCGACCACAGGCTGTAGAGCAGCAGAGGCAGCGCTGGAGCTCACAGCTGCCCAACCCTCACACTTCACCCCGGGGGAGCAGAGCCTGACACCTGTGTCCTCAGGGGACAGGCGGGGCTGGGGCCAGGACCCCTGGACTCAGTGGAGGGTCTGCACACCTGTCCACTAGCAGACGCCGCAGTGAGGCGGTGACGAGGTTAGCCACCAGGGGGCAGTTGTCCCTGCGCACAGCCTCCAGGCCCTTGCAGTCCATGCGATCGTGGGTATCAGGACGGGAGGAGAAAAGCAGGCCGGCATAGCGCTTCTTGCTGATGAGTAGGTAGGGGAAGTAGACCTGGGGGAACCCGTGGCAAAAACCTGAGTCTGTGGGGGCTGGTCCCTGAGATGAAGGATTCAGGGAGCCCTGAGCCTGGTGAGATGGACCCAAAGATTGTCCTTGAGCACCCCAAGTACCCCTGACTTGAAACAGAGTACGATAAAATCTAAAGGTGGCACCTAGAACATCAGATCCAGACAGGGATACAATGAGGTCCAAAGGAGCCCTGGGGCAGAGACTCCCCCA
The DNA here is from genome assembly GCA_004027185.1 of Glis glis. Taxonomy (NCBI): domain Eukaryota; kingdom Metazoa; phylum Chordata; class Mammalia; order Rodentia; family Gliridae; genus Glis; species Glis glis. The sequence continues at coordinate 7,498 of PVJS01014410.1, forward strand.
AATCAGGAGGCTCCAAACCTGAGTCAATGCACTGGGGGTGGGTGTTTGAGCCCTGGGGGAGAATATGGTGTGAGAACTCCCAGAGCCAAGCTAGGGTACACACTGGGTCACACTAGAGGGCCGCCTCACACCTGACAGGTACCAGGAAGCCCCCAAACCAGGGATACTATGACCACGTTTCCAAAACACCAACAGGATGCAACAAAGTCCCAGGCCTGGCAGGTTCCCAAAACCCAGACCCCAAACTCAGGCGATTCAGGCAGCAAAGCACTTTGACACTGGGCTCATGAACCTAGGAATGGGATGTCCAGAGTACTCTGACTAGGGTACTCCAAGAGGCCTCCCAGAGCCTGGCAGACCAGGAGACCCCCAAACCAGCGTGTTCTCAGCCTTACAGCCACCCTGAAGATGAGAGACCCCCCCAGCCTAGCAAGACCCATATGTGTTTCTACTGAGTCCTGATTGTGGGGTGGGGGGACCCACGTACCTTTTCAAACTCGAGCCGGATGGGTGGCGGGAAGTGACCTGACACCCAGTTGGCAGCCTCCCGCCCCAGGGCCATCGCCTCGGCCACAGAGGAGACGCCGAATCGGCACATGACGGAGTCGGTGTCACCGTACACCACCTGGAAAGGGGTGTATGTGAGGCAGGACCCTTTCTGTGAGCAGGACAGCAGGCAGGGACACGCTGGGTGTGGGTGGACAGGGCGCCCCTGACCTTGGCATCAGCACTGTAGCCGTTCTCCATGGTGTACTTGGACTCAACCAGTTGTTTGGTTTTCTCAATCATCTGGCGCCCAAACCCAGTGACACTCTGTGGGGCACAGAATGAAGTTAAGTGAAGGTTCAGAACCTGCCTGAGGAGGACACAGCCTGGGAGGGTCCTGCCTCTGCCAGCTGTGTGGGCTTGGATGAGCCACTCTGACCCCCTGGGCCTCCAGTTCCAAATTTGCAAAATGGGCTAACAGTTTGCTCAACAGCATGTTAGAAATACTGGGTCTCCCAGCCCAGGGCTCCAGGAATGACACCACCTCTGGCCAGATAATCTTTATCTTTTGTATTTTTGCAGTACTAGGGACTAAACTCAGGGGTGCCCTTCCACTGAGCTACACACCCCCAGCCCTTTTTAAATTTTATTTTGAGACAGAGTGTTGCTAAGTTGCCCAGTTTGGCCTCGAACTTGAGATACTTCTGCCTCAGCTTCCCAAGTACTGGGATTACAGGCGTGTGCCACCATGCCCAGCAATGTTTGTTTTAACAAGAGTGTTTAATCCATTTAAATTTAGTGTAATTACTGAAATACTTGTGCTTAAATCTGTAACTTAGTTATTTGCCTTCTATCTGTTCTACTTGTTTCATATTCCCTTTTCCTTCCTTTCCTATGTTTTTCTTAAATGACTTAAAATGTTATTATTCTATCCCCTCTCCCCATAAGATTGAGACAGAAGTAAGGGAAAAAAGCCAGGTGTAATCCCAGTATTTGGGAGGTTGAGACAGGAGGATTATAGGTTTGAGACCAGCCTCAGCAACTTAGCAAGACCCTCAGCAGGGTCTCAGTGACACCGTTTCAAAACAAAAAATAAAAAGGGCTAGGGGTGTAGTTCAGAGATAGAATGCCCCTGGGTTCAATACCCTGTTACACCCCCCCCCCAATCACACACGCACACACACAAAGCCAAGAGAGACAGAGAGAAGGAGATCACAGAAAAGACAGGATCAATAACAGGTAGCCCAGTGCCCTCCTGGCCTTGTACCTACTTCAGGGACACAGCCTGGTGTCCCAACATCCCCCCCCTTTCCTCCAGGGAGGCACCTGGGAGTTACTAAGGTCACACAGGAGATCAGGGGTGGCATGGAGTTAGGGATTCATCTTGACCAAAGACAGCTCTGGCCTAGCCCCTAGGAGGGGACCTCTAACTGCCTGGAACTCCTGCCTGATAAGAGCCTTGGATTACCTGTGACCTTGAGCCACACCAGGCAGTTCAGACAACAAGGGTTTATGGTGGGGCCGTGGGCCATGAGTATCAGTGTGACCTCTGGGGTTGGGGAGAGCTGGAGACTTTATAACAATGGAGGTCAGTCACAGGGTGGCTCTGTGCCTACATGCCTGACCCCCATGAACGTCCTGAACGTCAAGGTTCTGGGGAGTGTCCCTGCTTCAGTGTTCCACTGTGTGTTGTCACATCAAGGGAGAACTAAGTGCTGTCCTCTGTGTGACTCAACCGGGAGAGTACGGCTGAACACTCCACACCCGGCCCCACACGCTGCCCTCCTTAGCTGATGTTAATTGGTCGCCTTTTGCTATTAAATCGTAACTGTATTTTGAGTGTTGAGTACTTCTAGCCATTTCTAGCCAATCAGTGTGCTTGGTCCTGGGGGCCCCAGAACTGCAGAGGGGGGTGTGTTACAGGCTCCTCCCGCCAGCAGTCCCACCTGCTGGCAATTCCTTTTTTTTTTTTTTTTGGTACTGGGCATTGAACCCAGGGGCATTCTACCTAAGCTACACCCCTAGCCCTTTTTATTTATTTACTTTTTTTTGGTAGGGGGAATTGAACTCAGAGGCATTTTTACTTCCAAGCTACATCACCAGCCCTTTTTATGTTTTGCTCTTGCAACAGGGCCTTGTTAGGTTGCCACGTCTCACTAGGTTGTTGAGGCTGGTCTTGAACCTGCGATTCTCCTGTCTCAGCCTCGCAAGTACTAGGATTACAGGTGTGTGCCACCATGCCTGGTTAGCCTACTGGCAATTCTCCCAAGTCCTCCATCTAGTCCTGTAAAGAGTGATACACTGCCCAGGTAGGGAAGGAGTTCCCCAGGACTGGAAGTAATCAAGTAGCAGTGTACACTAGTCTAGAATGTGTTGGGAGCCCAAGCCTAGGAGGGGGCCGGATGGGAAACCTCCTCTAAGGCCCTTTTGGGCCAGGAGCTGAGGCACTGACCCCAGCTCGGCAGAACCTCAAACTCTGTGGACTTGCTACAAATCTGTCCAAGAAGCAGAGCTGTGGTCAGTGGTGAGGGAGACTGGGGGCTCCTTTGCCAGTGCTCCTGTTCAGAGCCAAGCATCCTACAGAGCATGCTCTGGAGACCTCACACCGGGTGCGGAGGGTGATCCTGGTGCCTGCTCCGACAGTGACCTGGTTGTACTGCTGGGTGTCCCCAGTCTTCCCTTGGTCCCTGAGTAGCAACATGGTTTGTTCCCCCATCAGCAGGGGACAAACCTGCTCTCCATGCCCTGGTAGGAACAGGGGAGATGCTAGGGCAGGGAACCTCTCAGGTGATGCTGTGACACATGGGGTAAGTGAGTGATCCTGCTTCCCCTCTCAGGTCACTGGAAGGTCCTTGGAGTGCCCCTGCCTCACTGTGTCCCTCATAGAGTCCTCAGTGCCACCACCATCCAAAACGTTCCCTGCTATTGCAGTCTGCATCTCCCTTAGGCTGAGTGAGTTGCGCAAGCATGGTGGCTGTTGTCTGCTTTGAGCCTTCTGTACACACAGGGAGCAGAGCAAAGCCGGCCCACAGCGCATGCTCAGTAAGCGTCTGCCAAACCAACCAACCAATCACCCAAGCTCTTTCTCCAAAAGGCCAGGAGCTGGGGTGCCTAGGCCGACCTTCTGAAGCAGCTCCACCACATGGAACCCTGGCTCCCCTCTGCACCCCCTGCTTGCCCACCAGGGACCTGAGGCCTCACCTGTGAGATCTCCAAGCATGGCAACTTGCCCACCTGGGCACCAGTGAAGCCGTATACGGAGTTGGCGCTCACCTTCAGCGCCAGCTGCCGCCCATCCAGGACCTGCCGCCGCAGGGGGTCTGTCTCCTGGGCCAGCTCAGCCTTGGCCCTGGGAGAGGATAGGATTGAAGGCTGTTCAGGCAGTACCCCAGGTATCAGGGGGAGGCTAGAGGTCTAGGGAGGGCCCAGACCCACACAATGTTCAGGTGCCTGTCCAGAAAGGGGTGCTAGGTGTGCCGTGAACTGCACAGAGGTGCCTGGCTGAGGGCAAAAGGGAGCTGCCTGGAGGTGGTGCCTTGTTCTAATGCACATACAGCTGCAGAACACAGTGAGGCAGTCCTGGGGGGCCCGGGGAGGAACAGGGATTGCTGAGACCCGCTGACTCTGAGCTCTGATCAAGGGCAGGTGGGGGCTCTGGATGGCACCTCTTCCGGGCGCTGAGGAGGTTCTCCAAGATCTGGGGCAACAGCCCTTTCCGCACTGAGGTCTTCACAAACTCGTCCCCTGTGGGCGTCCTGATGAACTCATCTGCAGTCAGGCTGGGCAGGAAGATGGGGGCAGGTGTAACTGGGCTGCTGTCCCCCCACAAGTCCCAGCCCACAGTCCCAGCCCTGGCTGTGGCACCTCCTGGGCCCCCAATCCCTTCCCACTGTTCCCGGGCCCGTGTCCTCCCCGACCTGGCTGAGCACCGGGGGTGGGTGGGACGCAGGCGCCCTACCCCAGCTTCTGGGCAGCCCCGGGCCGCAGCAGTGTGGTGTAGCACAGGTTATGTGCCATCATGATGGATGGGTACAGCGAGGAGAAGTCCAGGGTGGCAATAGGGACATCATAGTACCTGGAGGAGATGGTGGAAAGTCAGAACCAGGGAGCCCCAATACCACTCCCTTCCCATCTGGCCTCGGGCTCACCCTTTGAGGGGCTCAATGACAGTGGCTCCGGTATAGTCCTCACCGCCCTCCGTCTTGACCACAGGCATCAGCAGCCCCTCGCGCATGGCCTGGGGAGGGGTGGGCGGTGAGCGCAGAGGGGGCGCCTGGTGGGCCCCTGGTTTGGGTGGCCTGGCCACTGACCTGACGCAGTAGCTGAGACACGACCTTGACCTGCTGGCCACGGCTGAGCAGGTAGCTGAGGGGCACACCGGTGACACGCGCCATCTCCACGGCATTTACCAGCACCATGAGCCGCTCCAGCAGCCGCAGCGGCAGGAAGGCGTCCTTGAGGCAGTACACGGCCAGGCGCCGGCGGGTCTGGTCGTTCCCGTTCTGTGGCCGGGCACCCAGGAGTCAGGGTTAGGGACCCAGGCAGGATGGTGGCGGGGAGTGTGGGGTGGCGGCTGGAGCCTTGGGGTCAGAGCGACTTCCCGGTCAGGGAGCAGGCGAGAGTCTGAGTGGACTCACAGCACCCAAGGGGCTGGTGTGGACAGGGGGTTGGAGACCTATGACAGGTCACAGGAGTAGGAGATGCCAGGGAGTGGCGGGTGGCAGGCCAAGGGCAGAGGGAGGGAGTGGGCTGGCAGGCGGCGTGGTGGTGGCGGGAGGTGAGCACCTGCAGGTCGGTGATGATGCTGTGCTGCACGTCCTCCTTCTGCTCACCCAAAAAGTGGAAACTCACCGCGTTGAGCGTATACGAACGGAGCTTATACTCCCGCAGCAGCACCTGGGGCAGGTGAGGGCAGGTTGGGAGTAGGTCCTGGCAGCAGCCCCCCAAACCCTGGGACCTGCCCGGACCGCCATACCTGCAGCATGTCCATCTGCACACGGCCCACCATGCTGACCACCTTGCTGTCCCGCCGGCCCATCTGCTTTGACTGGAACGACGAATCCCGGATGTTGGAGCGGAGGCCAGTCACGCGGCCCAGCAAAGGAAAGGTTGGCACCTGGGGGGGGGGGGTGACGGTCACATGGCCATGATGATACTGCAGTGGGGGGCAGGTTGTCCCCCACCTGGGGCCCCAGGCTACATGAGGCATGAATTAGGGACAGAGACCAAACAACACCCTCAACATGCGGCCCGGGAGCTGGGAGCAGGGGTGTTTCTTGGTGCAGAGACCCTCTGAGGCTGTGTGGGGCAGAAGGCAGGGAGGGAATCGGGGGAGGACAAACATTCAGTGGGGCTGAGACAGGGAGAGTCGGGGGGCCCGATGGGCTATGGGCAGGGGAGACAAGAACAGTGCCCAGGGGCCGCACCCAGATGGGGAAAGGAGGAGGGACAGATTTGGGGATGCTGCTGAGCTTGGGCAGAGGCAGGAGGTGGCCTGAGAGCTGGGCTGGGATCAGGAGGACTGAGTGTACTGGGGAGCGGGACTGAGGGGTCCTTCAAGCTGGTGGGGGCACAGACTGGAGGAGAGACTGAGGCCGGGGTGAAGGGCCCTGAGGAAGCACAGGATGCATCGGCCAGCATGAGGGCTGGATTTCTCCCTGGTGCTGTTAGAGGCTGAAAGAGTTTGTTTTGTTCTGTTCTTTTCATTACAAAATTGGCAAAATGTACGGAAAAGTAGAAAAATAATACGATATACCCCACTGGAGGTTGGACTATGCCCCCTCTAAAGTCCTAATCCTGGTGCCTCACAAAGCGACCCCATTTGGAGACAAGAGGCGACAGATGATCAAGTTAAGACAACGTCCCCCCCCTTTTTTTTTTTTTGCAGTACTGGGGATTGAACCCAGGGGCGGTCTGCCTCTGAGCTACACCCCCAGTCCTATTTTTTTATTCTTTATTTTGAAACAGGTCACCAAGTTGTAGAGGGCCTAAGTAGCTGAGGCTGGCCACAAACCTGTGATCCTCCGGTCTCAGCCTCCCAAGAACTGGGATTACAAGTGTGTGCCACCACACCCGGCTGACCATGTCCTTAGAAAAGGGCAAATTTGGATATGGAGATAACGCAGAGAAAAGATGATGTGGAGACACAGGAGCAGCTAGCCACCTGCAAGCCAGGGAGAGAGGCCCGGGCATGTCCTTCCCTCCCAGTCTCAGGAGGAACCACCCACTGACACCTCCATCTCCAGCTTCCAGAGAAACGAGATGACCCCTTTGGCTGCGAGCCCCTGGGCCTGTGGTTCTTCATTACAGCAGCTCTGGGGGACTAAGGTTCTCGCAAACCCACTGCTGATTCCACAGGCTTCACCAGACTCCTCCCTGCCCCCATCCTTATTTCTTTGCTTCTTTTCTTTTTGTTGGTACTAGGGATTGAACCCAAGGGCATTCTACTTCCAAGCTACACCTCCAGCCCTTTTTATTTTGAAATAGGGTCTTGCTAAGTTGATGAGACCCGTCCCAAACCTATGATCCTCCTGTTTCAGCCTCCCAAGTACTAGGATTACAGGTGGGCACCACTACACCCAGCTACTTGCTTCCTTTATTATTTTCCTTTTTGCTTGCTGACACATTCTAAAAGCAAGAGCTGGATTCCACAGCTTGCTGAACTCTGCAAGCTGCAGTATGTAGCTCTGAACACACATGCCTTTTCTCACTTAACCATGATGGCCTCCTCTCTGACGGAGCCACAGTAACTTTCTGGGCTTTGAGCAGGGTAGGGACAGGCCCAGGATGTCACTGGGGATGACGGGCTGTGGGACCACAGAGCAAAAAGGACAGCTATGAGGGGAACAGAGCCACAAGAGGTCATGCCCTCACCTTGAGGGTCTGGGCCCGAGAGATGAGGTAGGGGAGGTCAAAGTTCTGAATGTTGTAGCCAGTGATCACATCGGGGTCCATGTTGCGGACGAAGGTGGACCAGGCCTGGGGACAGGAACACCAAGGGTCAGCCTGCGTGTCCCCAGCCTCAGATTCACCCACTCCCAGATCATACTGGAAGCCCCCCAGCACTTCTAAAAAGATCTCAGAACCCAGAGGAGAAACACTTGGCCTTCAATGCACAAGCACCCAAACCCGTGGCTGTCTGTCCAGGGGCCTGCCCGGCAGGCTGGGGCTACGGGGTGTGTGGGGGAGTGCTGAGGGCAGTGCTGGGGGCACAGGCACCTGGAGCAGCTCTTCTTCCTTCTCGTAGCTCTGCACCTTGGCGCCCAGGATGGGAGCGCAGGGCCGCAGGGTGAGTGCCAGGCGCAGGAAGGGCTCTGGCTCACCCCAGCGCAGGCCAAGTGAGCAGATCTGGATCACAGGGTCCCGCTCGGGCTCAGGGAAGATGCCTGTGGAGAGAGGAGGGGACCGGACTTGCCTCTCGCTCACCACACACCAGGGCGGCCGCACCTCTGGATCTCCCCTCATCTCCGTCTCTACTGCCTGCAAATCCTACAGGATTCACGCTGGCCCCCCTTCCCCCTTGCTCACTCCATTCCAGCCACACAAGCGGGGACAGTTCTGCCCCAGGGCCTTTGCACTTGTGAGCCCCTCTGCTGGGAATGCTCTCCCTGCCCCTCACCTAGCCAGAGCCTGGCACCACACCACTGATGTCCAGAGTGAGGAGGACCCTGGCCCTGGGGACAGACCTTTGCGACCAGCGCACTCGATATCGAAGCTGAGCACACGCAGGGGTGCGATGCGCTGCCATGTCCCTTCCGGGGGGTGACTGACCACATCTGACCACAGCACATCTGCCTCCAGCTGACACAGCGTGGCCTGTGGGGTGGGGTGCATCAGAGACAATGGGCGGGCTCCCGGCTCCCCGCCCCTGGGGAGTCACGTACCTTCTCCGTTGCCCTCAGGATGTATTTCCCAGCTGGGAGTTCCAGCCAGTTGCAGCCGACGATGTCTGTATCCACCATGAATCTGGAGGGGACTGAGGGTCAGTCAGGGGTAGAGGTTGACTGAAGTTGGGGGGAGGGTATAACGGGGGGCAGAGGTCGGAGAAGAGGGCATGGGAATTGTACCGTATCTCAAAGTCCACGTTGGCCTCATAGGGCGCGAAGCTGGGGGTGCCCAGGCCGGCCACCTGGATGCCCTGCTCCAGGAGGCGGCGGGCAGGGGCGACAAGGCGGGGCAGCGCCAGGGTGATGCGCAGGAAGGGCGAGGGGCCATGCCCATGGTACCCGAACATGCCTGTTGACAGAGAAGGCTAGGACCGGCCCCCCGCCCCGTCCCACCGATCCCTTAGGGCGACACTCACTCTCCCGTGAGCATAGTTCCACGGCCAGCACCGCAGGCCCACTGAGCTCTTTCCCGCCACGCTGGTCCCTGCTGATGGCTGCGTTCAGCTCCCGCTGGAGGTCGCCCAGGTGCTCAGTCCCAAAACCTGGTGTGGGAGGGCCAGTGAGAGGGGCCTCCAGAGCCCAGGGGTGGGGTCCCCCAGGTCAAGGCCCACTCACCAGGGGGCGCTGGGGTGTAGAAGTAGGGCGCGAAGCCATGGATGTGGCAGCAGATGGAGACACCCTCATCAGTGACCCCGAAGGCGCGGAGTACAGGCACAGAGCCACGGGATGGTGGGGGGGCCCCTGGCAGGGGCCGTGTTGAGCCTGGGGGGGGAGTCACAGTGTAAGGCAGGGTGCCCCCTCAGATGCCAGGAAGGTTTCCTCCCCAGACCCACCCCACAGCCCCATGGACTCCATCCACAGCTGGAAGGAGGCCTCCTCCTCTTCTTTACAGGATATAAAACATTTCCTGTAAAAAGTAAAACTGACCATTGGCACCTGGGTCTAGTGTTATAACATTAATGCACAGAGAGATTCCCTAGCCACTGAAAATTTGGAACCCAAACAGACTCCATACATCTCCCTCAGACCACCCCTTTGCAAACCTCCACATGACACCCCGTGACCCGATCATTTGTCTTCTGTCACCCTGGTTTTGTCTTCTCGAGACTGCCCATATAAATGTAAGCATCCAGGACATACTACTTCAAGTCTGGCTCCTCACACTTGGTACGATGCGTTCCCTCCCACTTTCTGCTCTGGGTACCCTCCCCGCCCTGGTCACTGTGGTGGGGGAACTTGTGTCCATGTCTCCCACAGGCTGTCCCCCCCCAACTCACCCACGTAATGGTCGATCTCCAGCTGCTGGAAGATGAGAGGCTCTTTCTGGGGGTCAAGGGGCGGCGGGGTGGGCCGCCGCCAGCAGGGATCTATGGCTGCAGAGGAGAACTGCCCTGGATAGGGTGGGAAAGCAGGGCTCGATGGAGTTAGGGTCCTGTCTTGGAAAGAAGGAACTACCCTCCCAAGCCAGTCCACGGTTCCTCCATAGCCAGATTTAGGGGAGGGAAGTCAGGAGGAGGTGGTGTTATGGGTCAGGTAGGAAACTTGGGAGACACTGGAGGTCAAGGGTCAGCCCTTAGGAGAATTCCAAGCAGGCCAGACGTCATTGTTGGGCTGACTCCCGAGGAAAGGCCAGGACTGGGTGCTGGGGCCGCAGCAGGGGTCCCCACTCCATGCCTCACCATCCGCAGCCCCCTCCTGAGCTGACTGCAGCTCCTCCTCCTCCTGTTCCTGCAGCCTGTGCTCTGCCTCTATCTCTTCCATCAGTGCCATGTCCTCTTCAAGATCAGATGCTGGAAGTGGCTCATCCTCATCCCAGGGGTCCCCACGGGCCCGCTTTGGGGGCACCCCAGGACCCGGGCCGGGCCGCCGCTTGCCATCCATCCTGCTGGACAAGTTGGGGATTGGTAGGCCTCGTCCCTGTCTTTTCTGTGGCCTACTGTGCACCCACCATGACCATGAGTCTTTTTTAAAAAAATGGTACTGGGGATTGAGCCCAGGGGTGTTCTACCTCTGAGCTACATCCCCAGCCCTGTTTTATTTTTAGTTTGAAATAGGGTCTCACTAGGTTGCTGAAGCTGGCTTCAAACCTGTGATGCTCCTGTCTCGGCCTCCCAAGTACTGGGATTACAGGTGTGTGCCACCACGCCCGGCTACCCCTAGCCCTTTTAGTTTTTTTTCACCCCTTGTGATACTAGGGATTGAACCCAGGGACATTCTACCCCCAAACTACACCCCCAGCCCTATTTTCTCTCTCTCTCTCTCTTTCTCTCTCTCTCTCTCTCTCCCTCCCTCCCTCCCTCCCTCCCTGTCTCTCTCTCTCTCTCTCTCTCTTCCTAGTGAGGCCCTCCGCAACTTTGTGAGACTCAGTTTCAAAATAAAGTATAAAAGCGGGGCGTGGTGGCACACGCTTGTAATCCCAGTACTTTGGGAGGCGGAGACTGGAGGATCCGGGTTTGTGGCCAGCCTCAGCTCTTTCTCTCTCTCTCTCTCCCTGTCTCTCTCTCTCTCTCTGTCTTTCCTTAGTGAGGCCCTCCGTAACTTCGTGAGACCCGGTTTCAAAATAAAGTATAAAAAATAGGGCCGGGGGCGTAGCGTGGAGGTAGAACGCCCCTGCGTTCAATCCCAGGTACCACACACACACAAAAAATAATAATAAAGTATAAAAAAATAGGGCCGGGGCCGGGCATGGTGGCGCACGCTTGTAATCCCAGTACTTTGGGAGGCGGAGACCGGAGGATCTGGGTTCGGGCCAACGCATGCGATCTATATCCCCCCCCCGCCCCCCATCTCTCTCCCTAATGAGGCCCTCCGCAACTTCGTGAGACCCGGTTTCAAAAATAAAGCATAAAAAAATAGGGCTGGGCGCGTAGTGCGGAGGTAGAACGCCCCTGCATTCAATCCCCGGTACCGCAAAAAAAAAAAAAAAGATAAAACATCAAAGTTGAGCCGGTGTGTTGGCGCACACTTGTAATCCCAGTACTTGGGAGGCTGAGACAGGAGGATCACAGGTTTCAAGCCAGCCTCAGCTATTTAGTGAGGCTCTCCGCAACTTAGTGAGACCCTATTTCAAAAAAAATAAAGAATAAAAAAATAGGGCTGGTGGTATAGCTCGGAGGTAGAATGCCCCTAGGTTCAATCCCTGGTACTGCAAAAAAAAAAAAAAAAAAAAACCATCAAAGTCATACCGGGTGTGGTGGCACATGCTTGTAATCCCAGTACTTGGGAGGCTGAGACAGGAGGATCTGGGTTCGCGGTCAGTCTCAGGTACTTAGTGAAGCCCTCCACAACTTAGTGAGACCCTGTTTCAAAATAAAGGATAAAAAATAGGGCCGGGGCCGGGCGTGGTGGCGCACTCTTGTAATCCCAGTTCTTGGGAGGCTGACCGGAGGATCCGGGTTCGCGGCCAGCCTCAGCTACTTAGTGAGGCCCTCTGTAACTTCGTGAGACCGGGTTTCAAAATAAAGTATAAAAAATAGGGCCGGGGGTATAGCTCGGAGGTAGAATGTCCCTGGGTTCAATCCCCGGTACCACCACCAAAAAAAAAAAAAAAAAAAAAAATCAAAGTCTGGAGGTTGCAATTCACCTTTATGGTTTTATGCTACAAATACATTATCACATATAACAAAACTGCACTTACAAGGTTATTTCCGACAGCATTGTTTGAAACCCCCAAAGACTGGAAACCACCTAAATATCCTCCTCTAGGGGACTGTTCAAATAAATTACATCAATTCTGTTCAATGGAATATTATGCAGCTCTATAAAGGAATGGGGAAGTTCTGCAGACTGATGTGGCCGGCTTTAAAAGAGGCATTGTTTAGTAGATAAGGCAAGGTATAGAACAGTGCACTTAGACTTTTATGTTTTATATTTAAAAAGATAAAAATGTTTAAGAAAATGTTTACCCTGATTCTAGTCATTAAGAAATAATCAAACAAATCCCAAGTAAAGGTTGGCAACTTCAGGCCTGGAATTTTTAAAACTATGAATGTCATAAAAGAAAAAGAAAAGGCTAGCTGGGTGTCGCCCGTAATCCCAGTACTTGGGAGGATGATCCAGGAAAATCGCAGGTTCAAGGCCAGAATCAGCAACTCAGTGAGGCCCTTGGCAACTTAGTAAGACCCTGTTTCAAAATAAAAAATAAAATAGGGCTGGGGTGGAGGTTGGAGGTAGAATGCCCCTGGGTTCAATTCCCAGTACCATGAAAAAAAAAAGAGAAAAAGCTGTCATGACAGTAACATGCAATGTGCGATCCCAGGTGGCATCTTGGATTAAAAAATTGAAAATGACTGTGATGGATGGGATGACTGGGCATATCTGAGGAAGGACTGTCTATCGAGTAATAGTACATACTACCTCATGTTAAACTGCCTGATCAGAATTATACTCTACTTATGGAGGCAGACATCCCTGTTCTTAGGAAGGTTCCTTCTGGGGTTTTTGGAGGTGAAGTATCATTAGGGGCATAACTTTCAAATAGTACAGCCAAAAAAAAAAAAAGGTGTGTGTATAAGTGTGTTTAGATAAAGCAAATGAGGCTTCACATTGACAACCAGCGACCTTGGGCAAAACGTAGATGGCTGTTCATCGTGCTCATCCTGCAATGTCTCAGCAGGCTTGGAACTTTTCAAAATAGTAAAGTGGGAGAAAATACATAAAATGAGAGTAACATTTTAAACAAGGGGTGTGTGGGCTTTTTTTCCCATGGTACTGGGGATTGAACCCAAGGGCACTCTACCTCCAAGCCACACTCCTGCCTTATCTTATTTTTAAACAGGGCCTAAGTTGCTGAGGCTGGCCTGATGCAGTGTTGCAGGCGGTGGTGAGTGCCATCCAGAAAAGTAACAGGGAAAGGAGTTGGAGAGTGCCTAGAAGGGCAACTGCACCTGTCAGAGGCCTCACTAAGAAGGCAGTGTGAGCAGAGGCCTGGAGGAGGGGAGGACCGTTCATCCATTTTACACTCTATGTGCCAGGCACTGTTAGAAGCTCCCAGATTTGTGTGTGTGTGTGTGTGTGTGTGTGTGTGTGTGGTACTGAGGATGGAACCCAGGGCATTCTACCTCCGAGTATACCCCTAGCCTGATTTTATTTTTTATTTTGAAACAGGGTCTCACTAAGTTGCTGAGGCTATCTGCGATCCTCCTGTCTCAGCCTTCCAAGTACTGGGATTACAAGCATGTGCCACCACTCCCGGCTTCCCAGGATTTTGATGCCACTTGAGTCTAGGAAGCACTGCTCATCCACTTTCTTTTCTGTCTGTCCCTACTAGGATGGGAGCACTGCCTGAGCAAGGACTCGCCTTTTGTTTTCTGTGGTATCTCTTGCACCTAGGAGAAGCTCCTGGGGCAGAAAAGGGGCTCAAAATCCCTGTTTTGAATGAAGAATGAATAAAAGAACCCCAAAGAATCTTTAGACAACCCTCTGAGTTAGGTGCTGTTATCACCCCATTTTATGATAACAGGAATTGAGGCCCAGAAAGATGAAGCCACTTGGCCGAGGTGCACAGCTAGCCCAAGGGGAGAGAGCCAGGGGTGACACTCGCAGGCTAGCTCCAGGTTCCAGGTCACCCAGCACTCCACCTGTGTGCCACGCCTGTGCCAGGGGAGACATGGGCTGCCTGTGCCACCCGGGGGGAGTCAGACTTTGAGGCTGGTCTGTCTGCTGGTTCTGTCCTGATGCACACACACACCTGCTGAGGGGATGATTAATCATGAACACACTACTCAATTGCCCCCCAAGTATCTACACACTTTTTTTGTGTGTGGGGGTGGTACTGGGGATTGAACCCAGGAGCATTCTACCTCCGAGCTACCCCCAGCCCTATTTTTTATTCTTTATTTTGAAACAGGGTCTCACCAAGTTGCGGAGGGCCTCACTAAGTAACTGAGGCTGGCCACAAACCTGCCATCCTCCTGTCTCAGCCTCCCAAGTACTAGGATTACAAGTGTGTGCCACCACATCCAGCATCTACACACTTTTCACAATTTGGCCTTGGCCTTCCCCTGGGCCTCTCTGACTGCTGCTGTTTTGGCCTATGAGCTCCTCAAAAACAGGGAGCAGGGCCGGGCGTGGTGGCGCACGCTTGTAATCCCAGTACTTTGGGAGGCGGAGACTGGAGGATCCGGGTTTGCGGCCAGCCTCAGCTCTCTCACTCTCTCGCTGTCTCTCTCTCTCTCTCTCTCTCCTTAGTGAGGCCCTCCGCAACTTCGTGAGACCCGGTTTCAAAATAAAGTATAAAAAATAGGGCCGGGGGCGTAGCGCGAAGGTAGAACGCCCCTGCGTTCAATCCCCGGTACCGCAAAAAAAAAAAAAAAACAGGGAGCAGGGTCTCACCCAAGTCAGGGTCCCCAGCATTACTGAACACAGGCCACCTAAAGACATGTGATTTTACACTCCCATGAAGTGTCACTTAAGTCCAGTGAGCCTTCCCTGAGCCCTAGGTTCGTCTCTAAGCTCCCAAAGACTAACCCTGCCTCCTGATGGCTCAGAGCACCCTGGAGTGAGACCTCCTGTCCTTCCCCCAACCAAACCGAATTATCATTGGCTCCCCAGTACCCTGCAAAGATCCTGCCACAAGAGCAGCTGCCTGAAGAGCATCTGGGGAGGAGGAACGAGTGAGGCAAAGGCTGACAATGGGGAAGGAGCCACTCTAAGGGACAGGAGAGGTCTGGGTGGAAGGAAGAACAGGAAGGAGGGGGAAGGACAAGGCAACAACAGGTTTCTGGGGTGAGGGGCCAGGCAGTGACCTCACTGCCTCCTCCCTTCTCCAGCTAGACTCTGCCTTCAGTGGTACCCCCACTCCCACTTCTTTCTCCGCCTTCCCCATCGGGCCTGCTTCAAATCACAAACCCAGGAATCACTCTGGGCTCCTCTTCCCATCACCGGCATCACCAGTCAACTCTCTCTGTCTGTACCATGCCCTCTCACCTCCCAACTTTCTCTCTCTTCCCACTATTTATTTATTTAGTGGTACTGGGATTGAACCCAGGGGCATTCTACCTCTGAGTTATACTCCCAGTCCCTTTAATTGTGAAACAGGGTCTTGGTAAGTTATGTGCGCTGGATGTGAATCTGTGATCTTGTTTCAGACTCCCAAGAACTGGAATTACAGGCGTGTACAACCAGCCAGTTTTACAAAATGCAGGGTAGATCATGTTGCTCCCGTGCTCAAACTTGCCATGGCTCCCCAGTGAACGCAGAATAAAAACCAACCCCCATCCTAAGGTTTACAAGGCCCCACAAGACCCGGTTCCCCATCATGTCTCTAACCTCATCTGATTTCTCTCCTGTTCCTCCAGCTCCAAACACACCAAGCTCCTTCCTACCTCAGAGCCTTTGAACTTGCAGGCCCCTTTCCCCAGATCTCTCCTTACAAGGCTGACTTATCTCACACATCATTACTTCCCCAGAAGGGTTGATTCCAGATCACTCCTGCTAAAGGAGGATGCTCCCAGATACCCGTCATGATCACGTGAACCTGTTGTATTTCTCTTCATACAAGGCATCAGAGCCTGAAAGCATGGTTTTATTACTAATTTACTTGTCTGCCACCTGTCTTCCCGTGAAGGCAAGGACTTTCTCTGTGCTGTAGCCTCTGCTCCTAGAACAGTGCCTAGCGCAGTACTATAAACATTTAGCAAATACAGCAGACACCCTATTCGCACGTGTACCACCCAATCCCCAGGGCTTCCCGCGCCGCGGCCCCCAGCCCCACGCCCCGCCCCGCGCATGCGCCCTTGCAGCGCGAGGAGTCCCGGGCTCCGGCAAGTTACCGCGCGGACCTGTGGACTACCGGCCCCTGCCTCTCATCCGCGCGACCCCGAGCAGGGGGGGTGCCCCCCGCCGCCACGTCCCACGCGACCTCTCACAAGCTTCTCCCAGGCTTGCATGCCGGCTCCTCAAGCCCCTTCCCTGCCCCGCCGAGGTCCCCTGATTCCCCTTCTTCCTTACCCGCTTCAAACAGTGTTTCCCGCCACAGTGTATGCCGCCTTGACCCCTGACTCCGGCGTGCGCAGGCCCAGAGGCGCCGCGCACCGAGCTGGCCACGCCCCCTGCGTGCCACTAGCGGGCGAAGCCACGCCCAGCCCGGCCGCGGGCCACGCCCCGTCCCCCTAGCGAGGAGGCTAGACACGCGCTCTCCCAGCCTGGCAAGTGGACCCGCCCCGTCGCCTACAAATTCCGGAAAGCTCCGCCCCCCGTGGCGTGCTCGAGCCGAAGCCACGCCCCTCCCCGCGGCTGCCTCACCAGGTTCGTCCTGTTGGCGGGGCCTGCGCATGGGCCCCGCGGGTCCTCTCTCTCCAGGCCTCGCACCTTAGGGAATTGCGCGAGTATCCTTCGCTCCCTGCCCACCTCTCTCCGAGGCCTCATACGAAAGACTATTTGGATGGCGCTGTCCCCAGTGGCCGGTCTCATGCCCACCTTCCCCGTAGAGGTTGGGGTTACCGGGTCAGTCCTCAGCCTGTTTCATCTGTAAATAACTCAGTGCAGGTCGGGGGCACCCGGCACATTACTTTAAATAGGGTGATATGTAACTACTCTCATTTCCTCGGTCCCCGGTGCCCTGTCCCAAATAACGTACCCCTTGGTATCCTGCGCAACCTTCCTTCTCACCAGGGGCTGCTCACCCACCTAGCTCACTTCAGCTTGCCCTTCCTGCGTATGTGGTCCCTCAGCTTGGAGGCCCAGCCCTGGTTCTCATGCTTTAGGTGCCCTGGGAGACAGGGCATCCCTAGACCTCCCACTGCCTGGTGTTGCGCCCGGCCAAAGCTCCTCCTCCTCTACATTCTACTCATCTCTGTCCATCTCCCGGTGTCTAGCATGGGCCTCAGTGGTCTCGCCATCTTGTTCAGAGGTTTCCAGTGTCTAAAATTGTTGGACGAATAGTAAACGCTCTGTCGAGGCGCGTGGGAGGAATGACATGTATTTCCAGGATGGCCAGCGGCAGCACCGGACCACAAGAGGCTTCAGCAAGTTACTTGTTGGCTGGGCACCGCTCCCTCCCCAGTCAACATAAATCCTATTCCTCCTAAAAAGAGTGGTTCCAGTTTGCCAGGTGAGGTGGCCCACGCTTGTAATCCCAGTACTTGGGAGACCGAGACAGCATGGTAGGTTTATGGCCAGCCTCAGCACTTTAGCAACTCCCTCTACAACTTCTTACTGAGGCCATCTACAACTTAGACACTTTTAAAATAAAACACACACACACACACACACACACACACACACACACACACACACACGGTTCCAGTTCACAGTGTACAGGAAGGTGACCCTCAGGCTATCAGGCACCTGTCCTGGACCTCCACAGCGGCAGGGCGTAGTCCTGGACTAGGATGGTTTGTCACCCCCATCAGCCTGGCGGCCCTGGGGAGGCTGCTGCTCCTGCCTACTGATTTAGCTTCAGAGGCTGGTGTCTGTGAAGATCGTGAAAGCCCAACCCTCTCTTCTTCGCACACTCCTGGGCTGGCTTGAACTTACAGTTTATTGTTTTTGTTTTGTTTTTAGTTTTTATTAAATAAAAGGAGCAGGGAAAGAGGGGGGCCTATGGTGTCCTGGGCTGTGGGGGACAGCCATGAGCCCTCCCCTCCCTCTGTTCAAGGTGCATTGCGTAGTAGGCTTGAGGTGTAAGCTGGGCGGGGAGGGCAGCTGGGAAAGGTCAGAGGTTGGGACCTGTGACCCATCACCCTTCCTGGAAGACTCAGTTGGCAGGGAGGAAGCCTCCTGGACCCCAACTGGGACTCCTGAAGGTTGAGGCCTGGTGGGGCCAGGGCCTGTGCTTCAGGCCACAAGATGGGACCACAGGCTTGTCCCTGGCCCCATTCCACCCCAGGAGGAGGAAGAATGACAGAGTCCCTCTGTTGGAGGGTAATCAGGCAAGGCTGTGGGCCAGGGAGGCCTGCCCCTTACTCGTGGACATCCCAGATCTCAGACAGCAGAGGTGGCAGCTTCTTGTCCTGGAGCCGTAGGGCAAAGACCTGCTCCGAGTGGACGGAGCTCAGCGTGCGCAGGCTCACGAGCTTCATCAGCATGCGTGGGAAGCGAAGCTGGTCCTGCAGGCCGAAAGGAGGGAGGTGGCTGCTGGTGGGGCCCCTACCCAGCAAGGAGGGCCTCCCTCCCTGGCCAAGCCAGGAGAGCCAGCATGGGAAGCAACCAGGCATAGCATGGGCCCCACCCAGAGCCTGGTTAGGTCTGGCTCCTTTGGAAGGGGGGCAGGGATCTGAAGACAACTCTGCTGAGCAGACAGTGTCCGGAGCTCAGATTATTACCACGGGACAGGCAGAGCCTGAGTTCAGATGAGGAAGCAAGACCCCAGCTTCAGACTGACCCCACTTAGGCCTGGACTCCACCCCCAGGACCAAATCTGCTCTGTGGAGCAGGAGCAGCTGGGCTCCAGGCCCCAGTACCTGCGGCCTCTTGATGCGTGTGTAGGAGAGCAGGGCCTCCACATATGGCTGCTGCAGTGCCTCCACACGGCTTGGCTCTTGCACGTTGGGGCGGTCAGCAGAAAAGATGTTGATGGCGATGAGAAGGGCATACTCGGCGTCATCCAGGCCTAGCCGCCGCATGGCCCGTGAGAACTCAAAGATGGGGTTGATGAACTCTACCTGCAGGCCTGTGGGGACAGAGAACCACCAGTCAGCTCCCTCAGCATGAAACTAGCCTCAGCAGGTGAGGGAAACAGCAGTGATTACAGTGTCCTTGTCATTTCTGTTCATCTCTGTGTCCCAGTGCCTGTGTGTCCCTGGCACAAAGTGGGTGTGCCATAAACCCTGCCTACGAAATGAGTAACAAGCACGAGCACCCATTCAGTATTTCCCATAACCCTGCCACCATCCCGCATCCTGAGTACGAAGGGCAGCTCCTGTCTAATTTGCCAGGTTTCCGACCCCGTCCTGCATGAAAGCAGAGGAAAGGGTTTAACCAAGGCGGCATGGTACCAGCCCGTGTACTCTGGCAGTACAGCTCATACTCCTGAGACTGATTTGTTCATTTACTCATAAAACATTATTTATTAGTACTGGGGATTGAACCCAGGGGTGTTCTACCTCTGAGCTACACCATCAGCTTTTTATGTTTTATTTGGTACTGAGGATTGAACCCAAGGGCATTCTACCTCTGAGCTACACCCCACCCCTTTTGTTATTTATTTTTTATTTTGAAACAGGGTCTCACCAAGTTGTGGAGGGCCTCACTAAACTGCTGAGGCTGACTGCAAATCTGTGATCCTCCTGTCTCAGCCTCCCAAGTACTGGGATCACAAATGTGCACCACCACACTGGGCCTTTATTTTTGTTTTGAAACAGGGTCTACTAAGTTGCTAAGGCAGGCCTGAAACTTGGGATCTTCCTGTCTCAGCCTCCCAAGCACTGGGATGGTAGGTATGCACCACCACACCCGTCTTCATCAAACATTATTGAGTCAGGCGTGGTGGCGCACGCTTGTCATCCCAGTACTCAGGAGGCTGAGACCAGAGGATCTGGGTTTGCGGCCAGCCTCAGCTACTTAGTGAGGCCCTCCGCAACTTAGTGAGACCCTGTTTCAAAATAAAGAATAAAAAATAGGGCTGGGGGTGTAGCTTGGAGGTAGAATGCCCCTGGGTTCAATCCCCAGTACTGCAAAAAAAAAAAAAAAAAATTGAGCACGTACTGTATGCCAGGCCTTGGGGGTAGAACTGTTTATAAGACAAAGTCCCAACTCTTGCAGAACTCTGGGGTCCAGGGAATAGATGACAGATACATCAGTAAACACCCAGAGCAATGCACGGAAGAGTAACAGGGATGGTTGAGAATCACTTTCATGTTTACACCTGGTGGGCAGGGAAGACCTCATTGCAGGGCAACCTTTAAGCAACCTGAGGAAGAGGGCATGCTGGCCACAGGCTGTGCGAGTGTTCTGGGGAGGGTGGTCTCCGTCTTCTCTGCCTGGGACTCGGGGCTACCCAGGTCATGAACTTTCCCTTTCAAACTAACAAAGTCCTGGGAAAACCGGGACGAGTTGGTCACCCTAGTTCCAGGAGAGAGAACGGCAAGCGGAAAGGCACTGAGGCTGGAACATGCTCAACGGATTCATTTAAGGTGTGGGGGCGCACGCCTGTAATCCCAGTACTTGGGAAGCTGAGACAGGACTGCAATTTGAAGCTAGCCTCAGCAACTCAGTGAGACTCTCAGCAACCTAGCAAGACCCTGTTTCAAAATAAAAAGTTAAATAGGGCTGGGGGTGTAGCTCAGTGGTAAAATGCCCCTGGGTTCGATCCCCAGCACACACATACGAAAGAGCGAGAAGGAGCCGGGCGTGACGATGCACGCCTGTAATACCAGTGCTTGTGAGGCTGAAACAGGAGGACTGTAGGTTAGAAACCAGCTCTCAGCAACCTAGTGAAACCCAGTTTCAAAACAAAAATAAAAAGGGCTGGGGTGTGTGTAGCTCACAGGTAGAATGCCCTGAGTTCAATCCCCAGTACCAAAAAAAAAAAGTGACAAGGTCGGTGATTGAGGGGGAGAGGGCAGGAGCTGAGGACAGAAGAGCAAGGCGAGGTTCTCAAGGGTTTTGTGGGCCACCATGAGGACTTTGGCTTTTCTCCCAGTAAGACGGGAGCCAAGGAAGGTTCTGAGGTGACGAGAGACAGGAGCTGACTTGGGTGTTGACGGCATCTTTTCACTGCTGTGAGGACAGACACATTGGGAGGGTAAAGGCAGGGAACCCAGTAAGGCTGGAAAGTGGCAGAGGAGGGGGTGGAGGGGGTGGAAAGTGGTGAGGTTCCCAATCTCTTCAGCCCCATCTGCCTGCACTATGACTGCTGGGGCTGCTTGTGGTTCCTTGAAACCTTCCAGCTCTTCTCCACCTCAGGGCCTTTACACATGCAGACTCCCCTTGGGCAAACACTCTTCTCCCCAGTCCTGCCCTGCTGCGCTCACATGGGAAGGGTTACTGGAACTGTTTTGGGTGGTGGGAGGGCAAAGGGTTGGAGGAAGACAGGAAGCGGATGCCCAGGAATGCCAAGAGGCACCCAGGGGAGAGATGATGGCTTACTCCCAGGGGATTAGCCGGGCATTATGGTGCACGCTTGTAATCCTAGTACTTGGGAGGCTGAGACAGGAGGATCGCAGGTTCATGGCCAGCCTCAGCAATTTAGTGAGGCCCTCTGCAACTTAGTGAGACCCTGTTTCAAAATAAAAAATTAAAAAATAGGGCTGTGGTTGTAACTCAGAGGTAGAATGCCCCTGGGTTCAATCCCCAGTACCAAAAAAAAGAAAGCCCAGAGGATGCGCTGGTGAGGTTTCTGCACACAACAGCAGTGGACAACGCCTTTCCCACCCCCTTTACCAAGACCATGCCGCTCACTCCCAGGCCTCAGCTGAACTGCCCTTGGTCCAGGAGCCCCCCCTGCCTAGGTCACATGCCAAGGCAAATGCTCTTGGAGGGCAGGACCAACGGCTGCCCTATACAGCTGGGGAGGCTGCGGCCCTCACAAAGGGCTGGATCCAGCAGCCTGCCTCCCCGTGAGGCAGGTGCCTCTTCTCATTTCCACCAACATGTGATGGCAGAAACACTTCCGGTACAAGAGTCGACACTCAATAAATGCACTTCATCTTGCTCTTAGGTTGGCTTGATCCTAAGCCCCACTTTGGAGGCTCACATAGGGATGATATGACTGAGATCCCCTACACCCCCCGCACTCTCAGCGCTGGGCAACCTGCGCGGTGGAAGTCGTCCTTGCTGTAGGTGAAGTCCTTCAGGAAGGTGATGCACTCTGTCTCGTGGTTGTAGCGCCGGGCTGTCTCCAGCAACATGATCTGAGGGCAGTGGGAGGGAAGGTGTCAAGGGGGCCCCACGACCCTTTGGCTGTGAGTCCCTCCCCATCTGACGTAGATGGGAGTCCAGTCTAGCCAGAATCAGCCCTCACCCCTCTGCCACACTGTCAGCACGCCCACACTACACGGTCTGCCCCTCCTCTGGGCTTGGCTTTGGCACACGCTCCCCCACCTCAGGACGCTCTTTCCCTGGGGGGTTCGAAGGCATGGGCCAGGGAGTTTGTCTGTTTTGCTCACTGTCGTATGCTGCCACCAGGAATGGAGCTTCACACTCAATTCTTTTTCATTACCCTAGATTTGATTTAAGTCAACTCTGAAAAGCCTTTTGAGCATATGACCCCTAAAGGGGGCTCTGCAGCCTAATCCTCCATTATCTTCTGCCTCAGTCCCTTTTTCCTCTCTCCTTGGCTCCTGGGAGGCTCTGGCTATCTCGTTTAAGATTTGGGCCTTCCTCTAGAATGTCATCCCCACAGGGGTAAGGGCTGGTCCCACTCTTCACTCTGTTCCTAGCATCTGTCCTGGAGCTACCTCTGGGGTTCCTTATAGGCAGAAAGGAGGGGGGCCTGGCTGTTACCTCGATGGTGGATGCCTTTAGGAGGGCGATCTGGTCCTCGCGGCCCAGCTGCAAGAAGCCAGGCACCTGCTTGGCAAAGTCCACAATCTCTTGGACTGAGATGATGGCCAGCTCCGTGAAGTGGGCGAAGCGCTGCTGGCGGGCATCTCGGGACTGGGGGTCTGCCCCCAGGGGCCAGGGCTGGGATACAGGAGGCCAAGGTCACTCCCAGGACTCCTATACCCCGGGGAACCCTCCTCTCAAGGTCCCTGCCCTCTAGAACCTCACACCCTCCCACACCCTGGGATCTAGTCCTGCTCACAGGGAAGCACTACTCAAGGCTGTGGAAAGGGCCGTACCGTGACTTTGGGCTGGTCAGAGAAGGAGCGTTTGTTGCACTGCAGCTGGGCCGCCACCAATTGCTGGATCATTAGTTCTTGAGCTGCTGTTAACTGGACACCTTCGCCTTCGCCAGTGCCCTGGCCACCTGTCTCAGACCCTCCAGGGGATGCCCCTGGCCCAGAGGCTGAGCTGCTGCTGCCCCCTGGCTCCACGGATAGTTGCTGTTGCTGTTGTTGCTGCTGCTTCCGAATCTTCTTCTTCCGGATCTGCTCCTCAGAGAGGACATCTGTGGGGGGACATGGGCCTCAACAGAGGCCCCAGGCCCTGGAGGGGGCCGGGTGGGCGCTGCCCCTTCCCCAGCACTCACACTGCTCCCTCATCCCCGCCTCCTTGCACTTGCGCAGCCGGCACTGCTGGCACTTGCGCCGCATGAAGGCGTCCATCTGGCAGGTTCCTCCGCCCCGGCAGGCATAGCGCCCAGCCCCACCGTGGACCACACTGCGCCGGAAGAAGCCCTTGCAGCCTTCACAGCTGAGCACGTTGTAGTGGAAGCCGGAGGCCTTGTCCCCACACACGCGGCAAAGCTCATGGCCCAGCATCTTCGGAGCTGGGCCCTTCTTTCGCTTGCGCTCCGGCTCCTCCTCTGGCTCTAGGATGACTGGGATGGGTACACAAAGGCCATGAGAGAGAGAGCCTTTACAAAGAGAAACGCAGCCAGAGGGACAGGCCCATGAGAGATCCCAAGGCGAAGAGCCAGAGGACGGAGGGTGAGAGGAGATGCGCACGCCCAGAAGGACTGCAATGCAGAGGGAAAGATGTGCAAGTCAGTGGACCACAAAGAATAAATCAAAGTAGGAGGCATTGAGGAGAAACAGAAGGAAAAACAAACAAAAAAGAAATGGGGGCCTCCCATCTCCCCATCCCATTTCTGATCTTTCTCCCTTCCTAAATCCCTCCCTGAGCTCCCACACCAACTCCCAGATGCTGTCCTTGGGCCCTGCCTCACCCTCAATATAGGCTGAGCTGGCCCCATCAGTGCTTGGGACATCAGGGTCCACATTCTCGGACCACAGCTCAGGACCCTCCTCCTTTATAGTGGGTGGAGAAGAGGAGGTGCTAGGCTGAGAGGACCCATTTCCTATAAGAGGGAGGAAACAGAAAAGAGGAACAGTGAGCGTCTCCTGCCAGTGTGTGATGGGGAATGGATGGGGAAGAGGGTTACTCACCAGGCAGGGGGGTGTCCAGGGAACTCGTAGTGGGGGAGGACATGGTGGGGTCACGGAGCAGCCTGCAGAACACAGGGGTATTGAGAGCTTCATGGGGCTATGAAGGGGTGGGTCAGGCCAGTTACAGGTCCTGATAGAAATGCCCTTCTTTCTTTCATCTCCCCCAGACTTTTTTATTTTTATTTTTTACTAATATATAGAGACCCCACGCCGGGTGTGGTGGCGCACGCTTGTAATCCCAGTACTTTGGGAGGCAGAGACCGGAGGATCTGGGTTCGCGGCCAGCCTCAGCTCTCTCTCGCTCTCTCTCTCTCTCTCCCTGTCTCTCTCTCTCTCTCTCTACCTAGTGAGGCCCTCCGCAAATTCGTGAGACCCGGTTTCAAAATAAAAAGTATAAAAAAATAGGGCCGGGGGTGTAGCGCGGAGGTAGAACGCCCTGTGTTCAATCCCCGGTACCGCAAAAACAAAACAAAACAAAACTAATATATAGAGACCCCAATTCCAGCACCAGGCTCCTACAAAACCCCCTGCCTTTGTGTGCTTGTGTGTGTGTGGTGCTGGAGATTGAACCCAGGGCCTTGTGCATGTTAGGCAAGCACTCTGCCATTGAGCCACATCCCAGCCCTTTTAATTTTTTTAAGACAGGGTCTCACTGAATCTCCCAGATTGGCCTTGAACATGCGATCCTCCTAACTAAGCTTCCAGAGCAGCTGGGATTACAAGCTCCTGCCATTCTGTCCATTTTAATAATGTCCAAGCCCTTCTCTTCCAGGCCAGTTTTTTCTGCTTCCTTATTAGGTCCCGCCCCTCTTACAGGCCACACCCCCTCAAGATCCCACCCATTTACTCCCTCCCAGTACTCATCCTTCTTCAATCATGCTTTGTCCTCAGGTCTTCCCTCCACAAAGTTTCACACCATCTACTCTTTTTTTTTATTTCTTTTTTTGAGGTGCCAGGGACTGAACCCAGGGCCCGGCCCATGCGAAGCAAGCACTCTACGGCTGAGCTACATACCTAGCCCCACTCCGTCTATTCTAAGGCTGCACCTGGCTTTTGCTAAGAGACCCCAACTCTCTGATCCCATCTCCTCCTATTATGCTCCGCCCCCATCTTTTCCTCCTAGGCCCGCCCCACCGTTCACAGCACTCGCCCTCACTTCGTCCATCACAGGTACCCAAAAAACTTTGCCCCACTCTATTTTTGCCCCTGCATTCAAACTCTGCCCCCTCCACCCAACTTCAGATCCCGCCCCATCTCCCATCATGCTCCGCCCCCACACCTCGCTCCAGGTCCGGCCCCTCTCAGAGCACCAGTGGGAGGCGGGGCTCATGGCTGCGCGCCGGGGTCTTGTGGGCGGCCTTTCGCGGGGTCTCCTACTCCGGTTGTCCTGGAAACGGTCGAGAGAGGAGACAGCTAGAGAAGGGAGGAAATGGAAGGAGAGAGGGAGGCTGAGTGGAAACGCGCGGACAACGCCGAGAAGCCCCTGGCCAGGTTCCTCCTATGTCTCCCCGTTCTTGGGTACACTTACCTCCGTACCTTCCGTACCTACTGCTTCTCTTCCTCCTCCTCGGTGGCCCCTGATACGCCGCCGCTACTGGGTCACCTCAAAAGTAACTTTGGGGTTTGGGGGGTGTTGCTCAGAGGCAGAGAGCTTGCCTAGCATGCGCGGAGCCCTGGGTTTGGTCCCAAACACCGCAAAGAAAAAAAGGAGGAAAAGTAACTTCGCCACTTCTTCCGGCAACCCCGCCGAGCGTCATTTCCGGAAGAGGGCGGGGAGCCAAAGTGATGGATTTCCGCCCGGAAGTGGACCCGTCCCGGAAGTGGTATGTTTTCCGGACGTATAATTCACCGGGTGACTCCACTGGAGTCAGGCAGAAAAGTTCCGGGAAGTTCAATCCAAGTTGCGCTACAGGGGAGTATGGGTGATCCCAAACCTTCCTGCCCCAAGATTTGTGGCTTTAGCCCATCTATGGGCTTCTCTGGGCCTGCGGCCAAAGACTTAATAGACATAAATCTTCCCAGCAGTGGCTGCTTTTTGTACATAACTGATTTGAAGCGTGTTTACCTTTTTTTCTTTCCTTTTTTGTGGTACTGGGGATGGAGCCTAGGGGCCTTCTATCTCTGGGCTACACCCCCAGATCTATTTTATTTCTTATTTAGAAACAGGGTCTCGCTTAGTTGCTGAGAGCCTAAGTTGCTGAGACTGGCTTCGAACCTGCTGTCTCAGCTTCCCAAGTACTTGGATTACAAGCGTGGGCCACCACGCCTGGAATGTTTACCCTTTTTTGGTTGATACAAGTTTTCTGATACTGTAGGCACGTTGTATATTGGTTTTTATTTTTTGTACTGGGATTGAACCTAGGGGCTTTCTACTAGGGGCTTTCTACCTCCGAGCTATATCACCAGCCCCTTTTGTAATTTTTATTTTGAAACTGGCTCACTACGTTGCTGAGGCTGGCCTCGAACCTGTGATCCTCCTGTCTCAGTCTCTCTCAAGTACAGGAATTACAGGTGTGTGCCACCGCACCCGGCTTTGCCTGTTGGTTTGTTTGTTTGTTTAGTGGTACTGGGGATTGAACCCAGGGGCATTCTACCTCTGAGGTACACTCCCAGCCCTATTTTTAATTTTTTTGGGGGGTACTGGGGATTAAAGCCAGGGGCATTCTACTTCTGAGCTATACCCCAGTCCTATTTTTTTATTCTTTGTTTTTTGAAACAGGGTCTAAGTTGTGGAAGGCCTCACTGAGTAGCTGAGGCTGGCCGTGAACCTGCGATCCTCCTGTCTCAGCCTCCCAAGTACTGGGATTACAGGCGTGTGCCACCATGCCTGGCTTTGCCTGTTGGTTTTATTTTTATTATTATTATTATTATTATTATTGTTATTGTACCAGGGATTGAACCCAGGGGCATTCTACCTCCGAGCTACACCCCCAGCCCTATTTTTTATTCTTTATTTTGAAACAGGGTCTCGCTAAGTTGCGGAGGGCCTCACTAAGTAGCTGAGGCTGACCCCGAACCTGGATACTCCTGTCTCAGCCTCCCAAGTACTGAAATTACAAGCGTGCGCCACCATGCCTGGCTTGCCTGTTGGTTTTAAATAAGTTGAATTGCAAAGAAGCTAAGGTAGGATCAAAAAATGAAGGTAGAAAGGAAACATGAAAGATGAGGAAAATGTAACTTTAATGTGGACGTCTGTGCTAAAATTCCCCAAACCGGGCCTGTCAATCTCAGATTTCTGGGAAATTTGTAAATCTTTATTCACTCACTCATATGTTAGTTACCCTGAGTACTATTAGGGACCACACAAAAGATCTGGAAAGATGGGACCACCAAGACAGAACCTGTTAATTTATGACAATTTCCCTGGGCACTGTTAGCCAAGCCACCTGTGAATAGTTTAAGCAGAAGGGATACCTATTAGTTAGACAGTGAAGGCTCCAGCAGGACACTGCAGAAGTCCCTGATACCCCAACTCAGTTTGTGATTACCAGACTGAGGGCATCTTTACATACCTCCCTCTACACACCCCTCACAAAAGTCTCCTATAAGAGATGAGTCATAGCTGGGCATGGTGGCCCATGCCTGTAATCTCAGTACTTGGGAGGCTGAGACAGGAGGAATACAGGTTCATAGCCAGCCTCAGCAATTTAGTGAACCCTCTGCAACTTAGACCCTGTTTCAAAATTTAAAAAATATAAAATAGGGCTGGGATGTAGCTAGGAGGTAGAGTGCCTCTGGGTTCAATCCCCAGAGCACACACACACATACACAAAAAAGCCAGGCGTGGTGGCGCACGCTTGTAATCCCAGCACTTGGGAGGCTGAAACTGGAAGATCCGGGTTCGCGGCCAGCCTCAGCTACTTAGTGAGACCGTCTGCAACTTAGTGAGACCTTGTTTGAAAATAAAAAAATAGCTGGGCGTGGTGGTGCATGCTTGTAATCCCAGTACTTTGGGAGGCAGAGACTAGAGGATCCAGGTTCGCGGCCAGCCTCAGCGCGCTCTCTCTCTCTCTCTCTCTCTTTCTCTCTCTACTTAGTGAGGCCCTCTGCAACTTCGTGAGACCCGGTTTCAAAATAAAGTATAAAAAATAGGGCCGGGGATGTAGCGCGGAGGTAGAACGCCCCTGGGTTCAATCCCTGGTACCGCAAAAAAAAAAAAGAAAATAAAAAAATAGGGCTGGGGTGTAACTCGGAGGTAGAATGTTCCTGGGTTCAATCCCCAGTACTGCCAAAATAAATAAATAAATAAAAGCCGGACGTGGTGGTGCACATCTGTAAACCCAGTATTTGGGCGGCTAAGACCAGAGGATCACAGGTTCAAGACCAGCCTCAGCAATTTAGTGAGGCTCTCAGCAAACTAAAAAGACCATTAAAAAAAATGGGGGATGAGGATATAGCCCAGAGCTAGAATGCCCCTGGGTTCAATCCCCAGTACCAAAAAATAAAATAAAAAATAAAAGATAAGCCGGGCATGGTGGCGCATGCTTGTAATCTCAGTACTTGGGAGGCGGAGACCGGAGGATCTGGGTTCGCAGTCAGCCTCAGCTACTTAGTGAGGCCCTCAGCAACCTAGAGAGACCCGGTTTCAAAAAATAAAGTATAAAAAAAAATAGGGCCGGGGGTGTAGCTCAGAGGTAGAACGCCCCTGGGTTCAATTCCCGGTACCGCAAAAAATAAATAAATAAGCCGGGTGTGGTGGCGCACGCTTGTAATCCCAGTACTTTGGGAGGTGGAGACCAGAGGATCCAGGTTCGCGGCCAGCCTCAGCTCTCTCGCTGTCTCTCTGTCTCTCTGTCTCTCTGTCTGTCTCTCTCTCTCTCTCTCCTTAGTGAGGCCCTCCACAACTTTGTGAGACCAGTTTCAAAATAAAGTATAAAAAATAGGGATGGGGGTGTAGCACGGAGGTAGAACACCCCTGCGTTCAATCCCCGGTCCCACAAAAATAAATAAATAAATAAATAAATAAATAAATAAATAAATAAATAAAAGATGAGTCATGGACTACCAAGTGTCTCTCACTTTTGAAATGGCCTCCATTCTTCCTTGAATGTGTATTTCTTACTTCCCCAAATAAAATCCCTGTCTCTGAATGGCATATACTGAAATTCTTTTCCATCAAATAAGATGAGGATCCTTTGCAGAATCATCTCATTTTGAATGACAGACCCAGAAAAAAAAATTGTGTGTGTGATACTGGGGGTAGAATATAAGGCCTAGTGCATGCTAGGTAAGTGCTCTGCCACTAAACTACATCCCCAGCACCAATCAGAAAAAATTGTGTGTGTGTGTATGTGTGTGTGTGTGTGTGTGTGTGTGATCCTGGGGATTGGAGCCTTGGCCCTTTTTACTTCTTAGTTTGAAACTGGTCTCACTGAGTTGCTGAGGGCCTCGCTAAGTTGCTGAAGCTGACCTCGAACCTGTGATCCTCCTGTCTCAGCCTCCCAAGTACTGGGATTACAGGTGTGTGCCATCATGCCTGGCTTGAAAAGATATATTTAAAACAAAACTTGATGATTGGAAGAATTAAAAATAGAAAAAAAAAGAATGCCTCTGGGTTCAATTCCCAGTACCACAAAAAAAGAAAAAAGAAAGAAACAGGGTCTCACTAAGTTGTGGAGGGCTTCACTAGGTTGCCGAGGCTGGCCATGAACCTGTGATCCTCCTGTCTCAGCCTCCCAAGTGCTGGGATTATATGAGTGCGCCACCACACTTGGCTTTATTGTTTCATTAAAAAAAAAAAAAGGACGCATGGAACCGGGCTTGGTGGCACACGTCTATAATCCCAGTACTTGGAAGGCTGAGACAGGAGGATCACAGGTTCGAGGACAGCTTCAGCAAGTAGTGAGATTTCTCATCAACCTAGTAAGACCCTGTTTTCAAATAAATAAAAAAAAATAGGACTGGAGGTATAGCTCAGAGGTAGAATGCCCCGGGTTCAATCCCCAGTACCACACACACAAAAAAAAAAAAGAAAAGAAAAGAAAAGGAAAGGAAAAGAAAAGCCTAGTCTCCCCCTACTTGAACAGATAGAAGATGAAAGTTGTTCCAAAGTTTTTTCCTCCCCTAACAATCAGACTTGTTTTTCCGTAGTACTAGAGATTGAACCCAGGATCATTTTACCTCTGAGCTACACCCCCAGCCCTATTTTATTTTTTATTTGGAAATAGGATCACACTAAGTTGCTGGCGTGTGCCACCATGCCCAGCTCCATACGTCCTTTAAAGAAAAAAGAAAGAAACGATAAAGCCGGGTGTGGTGGCACACTCATATAATCCCAGCACTTGGAAGGCTGAGACAGGATCACAGGTTCATGGCCAACCTCAGCAACCTAGCGAGGCCCTCCACAACTTAGTGAGACCTTGTTTCTTTCTTTCCTTTTTCTTTCTTTTTTTTTTTTTGTGGTACTGGGAATTGAACCCAGAGGCATTCTTTTTTTGTTTGTTTGTTTTTTGTGTAGGAAAATATGGGGATAAAGGGAGCACAGCTCGACAGCAGGAACAGCCCTACTTTATTCTTTCTTTTGAAACAGGGTCTCACTAGGTTGCAGAAGGCCTCACAAATTGCTGAGGGTGGCTGTGAACCTGCAATCCTCCTGTCTTAGCCTCCCAAGTACTGGGATTACAAGCATGTGCCACTACGCCTGGCTACACAACAGATCTTAATCTGGAAAAAAACCTGGGAGGAGGCAACTGACCAGAACAGAGAGCCCACGAGAGTCAGGAGCCCGCTTCCTTATAGACTTGGGGCCTATTATGGGGCATTAGGAGGGAGGGAGAGCAAACCAGTCGTGTATTTCTCCGATTGGTGAGCTTGACCCTGGGCCAGGGCAGGTAAATTTATGGGGCTGGGGGCAGGGAGATGGTTAGAGGCATTTTCCCGCTGTTCCTGGAGTCCTTTGCTCTCCGCCTCCTCCAGCCAGGCCTCACAGACCTCACAGTGCCCACACTGGGGATTGAAGCCAGGGGAGCTCTACCTCCGAGCCATACCCACAGCCCTATTTTATTTTTTAGTTTGAAACAGGATCTCACTAGGTTGATGAGAATCTCACTACTTCCTGAAGCTGTCCTCAAACCTGCGATCCTCCTGTCTCAACCTCCCAAGTACTGGGATTACAAGCATGTGTCACCACACCCACTGAACCCAGAGGCATTCTACCTCCGAACTACACCCCCAGCCCTATTTTATTTATTTATTTATTTATTTATTTATTTATTTTTATTTATTTATTTATGGTACTGAGAATGAACCCAGGGGCATTCTACCTCTGAGCTACACCCCCGCCCTATTTTATTTTTTTATCTTGAAACAGGGTCTTGCTAGGTTAATGAGGGTCTCACTACTCACTGAGGCTGTTTTTGAACCTGGGAGCTTCCTGTCTCAGCCTCCCAAGTACTGGGATTACAGGTGTGCATCACCACACCCGGCTATTATACTGTTTTGTTTTGTTTTGTTTTTGTTGTTGTTGTTGTTGTTTTGTGGTACTGGGGATTGAACCCAGGGGCATTCTACATCCGAGCTACACCCCCAGCCCTATTTTTTTATTCTTTATTTTGAAACAGGGTCTCACAAAGTTGCAGAGGGCCTCACTAAATAGTTGAGCCTGGCCACAAACCCACGATCCTCCTGTCTCAGCCTCCCAAGTACTGGGATTACAAGCCTGCGCCACCATGCCCAGCTATTTTACTGTTTTTGAAACAGGGTCTCACTAAATTGCTGAGGGTCTTCGAACCTCCAATCCTACTGTCTCAGCCTCCCGGGTACTGGGATTACTAGTGTGGGCTACCACACCCAGCCGTGAGACCCTGTTTCAAAATAAAAAATGGGCTGGGCATGGTGGTGCATTGCTTGTAATCCAGTACATTGGAGTCTGAGGCAGGAGGATCAAAGATTCGTGGACAACCTCAGCAAATTAACAAGGACTTTCAAAACTTAGTGAGAGCCGGGTGTGGTGGTGCACACTTGTAATCCCAGTACTTGGGAGGCTGAGACCGGAGGATCCAGGTTCGCGGCCAGCCTCAGCTACTTAGTGAGGCCCTCCGCAACTTCATGAGACCCGGTTTCAAAATAAAGCATAAAAAATAGGGCTGGGGATGTAGCTCGGAGGTAGAATGCCCCTGGGTTCAATCCCCAGTACTGAAAAAAAAAAAACCAAAAAACGTAGTGAGACCCTGTTTCAAAATAAAAAAAAAATAGGGCTGGGAGTGTAGCTCAGAGGTAGAATGCCTCTAGATTCCATCCCCAGTACCGTACCACAAAATGAAAGAAAGAAAGAAAGAAAGAAAGAAAGGAGAAAGAAAGAAAGAAAGAATTTAAAATAGTATGTGATTTATATTCTTCTTTTTTTTTACCTCAGACTAGTCTTTGAGACTGTGGTATTTTCTACCCACGTGTTTTATTTTTTTATTTTATTTTATTTATTTTTTTTTTCGGTACCAGGGATTGAACCCAGGGGCGTTCTACCTCCGAGCTACACCCTCGGCCCTATTTTTTATACTTTATTTTGAAACCGGGTCTCACGAGGTTACGGAGGGCCTCACTAAGTAGCTGAGGCTGGCTGCGAACCCGGATCCTCCGGTCTCAGCCTCCCAAGTACTGGGATTACAAGCATGCGCCACCACGCCCGGCT